>PVKN010010041.1:0-23090 GCA_004027915.1 Capromys pilorides
TTTGTCTTGAAGATCTGAAATCCTATCTTCACTTTCATTCATACAGTTTTTCAGCTTGTGATTGAGATTTTATTTTCCTGTGTATCTCTTTGAACCTCTTTCATGAGGTCTATTTCTTTCTTATATTGCTCATTTATGAAATCCATCATTTTTCTAATCTCCTCTAATTTTTTATCAATGTCTTCTTTAGATGCATTTATTAAATCTTCCACTATAGTTATCCTTCCTTTTTCTATTTCAGAGATTATTTCTTCTCTCTTTTCCTCTCTACCTTTCTGCAGTTGTTCTACTTCAGACGCTCTTAATTTAGAAATGACTTTTTCAACTTCAGAGATTATTTCTGATCTGATTCCCTCTATGCTTTTCTGCAGCTGTTTTTTAACTTCAGTCTCTAGTAATTAAAAGATTTCTTTTTTTAACTTCAGCAGTTATCTCCGATCCGAGTTCCTCTATACATTTCTGCATTTGCTTGTTTACTTCAGATGCTACAAATTCAGAGATTTCGGCTGCATGATTCCCATTTTTTGTATGGTAGTGTTTCCTGCATTTTTTTCAGGTGGGCTCGGGACCTGAGATTGCATTTTGCTCTTTGTCTGTATCATGCTGAGTAGCTGTGATTTTTGGTGCAGGACTGCGTGCCCGCAGGTTGTTCATTCAGTCGGGTTGCTGGGTCAGCTGAGCTGCTTGGAGGCCAGGGGAGGGGGGTCTCACTCACCTGGCGGGCCTGGCACTGGGTGATTGGCTGCACTGGTGGTGGGCCAGAGGAGGTCTCACGCGGCAGGCCTGGCGCTGGCTGATGATGGTAGGCTGCGCTGGCGGTAGGCCAGAGGTCTCACCTCGTGGGCCTGATGCTATGTGATAGACTGCCATGACAGCCTTCTACCATGATGCTTCTGCCTTTTGAACTCAAGCCTTTGAAGCCATGAACCAAAATAAATATCTCCTCTTTTCAACAGTAACTAAATAAATCAGTGTGCTTTACCCATTCATCATGTGACCCAGCCCCCAAAATATCATGAACTTAGAGCAAACACCCAGAAATATATGTTCAAATGACAGAAGTAAGGTCTAAAGACATCATATCAGAGATTAAATGAAATTAGATGAATGCAATTTATTACTTTTTTCTTTGAATCAAAATTTAGCTTGAATTTACACAGTGACTCAAGTCTTCCCTAGCATCCTTTATTAGCAATGAGTCAGGACCTTTAATTATAGGGATCTCAGAGGCCACAAAGAAAGTCATAGGATTCTTCAGAAAGGTTTATATTGGAGAGCAGATTATTTTAGTACTTGATCATTTTCTTCCACAATGAAAATACCCCACTTTAAAAAACTGAGTTTGTTTGTTTGTGGCTTGTTACTTAGAGATTTCATAAAAAAAAAAAAAAAAAAATCCAAGGAAATGCCCTTGACTTTGATAATAACATCAATAATTAAACCAGGTAATAAAGCATGTATAGAAAGATCAAATATATTTTGATTTGGCTTGAGAGGTGACTTAATTTCATAATGCTCGCTTCTACACATAGGTGCTGATTTCCTTTCTGCTGGCCCCTGTTTTTTATAGAAACCATGCCATGGGACCAGTTTTTGGGGCTCTGGGTTGAGCTGGTTGCTGAAACCCATCTTAGAAGGTGATGTGTGCTTTGCCTGGCGAGCTCCAATTTCCTGCCAAGCCAATCGGCCCTGTAGGAGACAGCAGAGCCATCCCAGGGAGGTCACATAGGAAGCCCTTCAATCTCCTCATCCATCTGCTGGTGCAGATGGTATTAGACCCATTTTACAGGTTGGAGAACTGAGAGGGCAGAGAGGTTAGTAAAGAGCATGTGGCACGTGGATAGAGCCTGCTGGCCCCACAGCCAGGCTGCTGGCCTGGGGCTTCACCACCCCACCACCCCACCACCCCACCTCCCCACCCCCACCCCCCAACCTCCCACCCCCACCCCCACCCCCAGTGAAAGGAGATTGTGGGGACTTTTGAAAAGAAAACAAAGTTCATACACAAGGTCGCCCTATTGTTTGTTCTTAAGGCTGTGCAGACCTTGAGAGTGAACCCAACAGTGCCCTTTCCCCAGCAGGGCAGCAGCCCGAGGGCCTGTCTAACAGCTGTGAGCCACTGCGAGGGGTTTGGCGAGGGGTTCGCAAGTGGCCTCCTGCCTCCCCAGCATGGGAGAGAAGCACAGCTCAGGAGCAAGAAGGCGAGCTCAGCTTCTCGTTGTCCTTACAGCACTCCAAGAACACGCTGTGCTTAGGAGCCGAGCTGGGGAGCAGAGAGAGCTCTTGTAGTCAGATGGCGCTCTTCCATTAGCGGAAAGTTAGCCCAGGAAGACGAGGGTCACAGCTCAGAATGACCTGCGGAGACCTGCCAGTGGGACCTGTGGTGGTCCCACATTCACACGTGTTGTGCTTTGCTTTGGGAGTCACCGAGCTGGCAGAATAAGGACATTTGACCCCATCTTGCACACACTCGGGCACGCACGCACCACACACAGGGGACGGAAGTGATGAAACATGCGATCCTAAAATCTGCACTTTAATTGCATGCTTATGTTAGCAAACATGAAATCATTTAGAAAAAAATGGAGACGTGAGTTGTGTTATTTTAATTTGGGTTATGTGTTGCACCAACTTTTCTCAGGTGTGGTTTAGAGCCTCCGTGTTATCTGTCCTTCCCAAAGGTTGACTTGTTTCTCCATTTGCAAAATCGCAAGGGAGGAATCCCACAGTCCGCCCTGGCACTTTCCTGCCAGTGAACTTCCTTTCCTCATGCCAGAAAAGGCATCCCTGCCACGGTAGATAATCCTCCATCTTTGTAGTTGATCACCATTAAAACCTGGACATAAATTGGTGCCTTGATGATGCCAAAATCAAAATAGCCTAAACCCTGACCACTAAAGCCAGATGCCCACATGGCCAAGCCGGGTTTTCCTCTTTTCCCTTACTTCCTTCCACACTGTGTATCTGTCAGCTGCAGCTCTTTGCTCCTGGGGAAGCACAGAGTGCACAGATACAGAACAGGACACTGAGAGGACTGGGTGACATTAAAACAGAAGATTGAGCCCAGAGAACTCAATAAGCAGAAAGAGACATGAGATTGAAAGGGGGATGGAGAGCAAGAAAGAAAGTGGCAACCAATTTGCTTTTTAAACGAATGGGGGAAAAAAGCTGGGAATGAAATCACTCATTTATTTTTAGTAGCTGTATCAAGTGATGGCTTGATTAGGAAAAGCCTAACATGCTACTAGTCCACATTTCCCTCCTTAGCCTCAGGCTGACTCTGTGCTGGATGCCCAACCCTCACGTTCTGCTCACACCGCTACCTGTACCCAAGCCTTAGAGGGTAGATTTAATACAGAAAATAAAAATTTCTCCACAGTGTGGATAAAACCAATACATTTCATAAAACTGTTGAGAAGATATTTCTAGTCAAGAAATAGCAGTTTCTCTTACACGTCAGTGTGGATTCAGCCTGAATTGCTGCTTGGCAACCAAGGAAAAGTCCTGAAAAGACCCAAATTTCTGGTCTGAACAACAGCCCAGGACAGGCATGGCTCCCTGTGCAGGGCCATCTGCCCTTCACCCCCTTCTGTCCTTCATGCCTAGTGGATTCAGGTGACACCGCACTGCCATCCCTTCCAAGGCAGGTCTGCTTGTCCCAAGTTCAGCTCTGCTTGATCTGTTGATGCTCCTAAGACCAAAAATTACACCACGGTCATGACTGTTTCCGGAACTCGGCCTTGGTCTACAGCTTCTCCTTCTCAAGGCAGAGGTCATAGCCTCCAGCCTAGGAATTCTGATGGCTTGGATGATCCATCATCTCTCACTCTCAGGTCTTCCCTCAATAATTGGAAGGATTTCTCTTAGACCATTTTGTGTTGCTATATCAACACAGAATACCACAGACTGAGTAGGTTGGACACACATACACGTACACACACACACACACACACACACACACACACACATCCTGAGAGCTAGGAAGGCCAATGAAAGGTACCCAGTTCTGCCGAAGGCCTTCTGGCTGTATCCACCAATGGCAGAAGCTGCAGGATGAGATAATAAGAGAGAACAGAAGGTTGAAATCACTAAGATAAAATCCACTTCCACTGTTATGAGGAGTCATTCAACCAAATCACCTACTCAAAGTCCAACTTCCTCACACTGTCACATTGGTATGCAACTGCTGATGTAGGTACTTTCGGGGACACATTTACAAGGGGCAAGTTGTTACGGGCATCTAATGGGAGCTCAGATATAAATTTCTGGGCACAGCGCCTAGCAGGTGAGGAAGTCTCTGGAAGTTGAGGCTCACTCACTCCCAACCCCAGACGTGAGAGAAAGCAGGGTCACAGCCTGAATGTGGAACTTAGCCATTCACTACGCACATCGCCTTGCTCCGAGGAAAGATCTAGAAATGGTCTTTGTCCAATTTTCATCATGACATCAAATTTTCCCTGTGATGATTATAAATCTACAATTACAGGAAAAGTGAATGTTACTTATGTTAACAAGAATTAATTCTACTGCTCTTAACTTGATTGGAGACCCCTAATGACTGCTATGCTGCATGAAGACAGCATTTCTCTGTGTGTCCTAAGAGTCTTCCAGCCTGCTGGGCCAACAGTGCTTCCTTTGAGCACCTCGGAATTATCTGTCTCTCAATCTGGGGATCCAGCACCAGTCCCCCTGCCTTCCTCTGGCCTGCCGTATGGACCAGCCAATTAGCTGTGCAGAAGCCTTCCACCTCAGATGCTCTCCAGACAGCATTGCCCTGCCAGACACAAAACTACCCACCAGCAACTAAAGGAGGAGGCTTGATTCTCCCTCACACTTTCAGTCCACAATCAATTCCAAAGCAGATGTGGCATGACAGAGGGACATGATGGTCCAAAATCTGCTCAACTGGGACCCTCAGGGAGCAGAGAAAGAAAAGAGCCAGCGATAAGAATGCACCCTGCCATAAACTTGGGTGCACATATATTGCTGTGCTATGAGGATTTTAGTTCTTCTGGACAAATACCCAGGAGGGCAATAGCTGGCTTGAATGATGTTATGGTTTGTGTGTAGTTGTCCCCCCAAAGCCTCATGCCATCCTGGGGCGGGGACTTCTAGAGTTTGAGCTTAACTCATGATCCACTGGGATTATGGGTGATCCAAGGATGAGACTGTGAGTCTGAGTACTGCTGGGATTCTAGGTTATAGTCTGAGGCAAATACCCTGAGGCAGATAGCCTGAATGTAATATAAGAGAAACAGAGAAACAGACTCCCTCTCTGTTGCCTCTGTTGCTGTTGTTGCCATTGTTGCTGTTCTGCCACCATGAACTGCTGCCCTCTGCCATGTGCCAGTCTGCCTTGGAGCCAGCCAGGTAGGGACTGAAACCTCCAGTAACTGTGAGCTAAACAAACTTTTTCTTCCTTCATTTTGGGAGTTGTGTATTTGTCCCATCAGCGAGAGAAAGGTAACTGAGACAAATGGGATCTGCAATCCTAGCTTTTGGAGAAATCTGCGCACTGATTTCCATAGCGGCTATACCAGTCTGCACTCCCACCAACAGGGCAAAGGGTTCCTTCTTCTCCACAGCCTCTCCAGCAGTTGTTGCTGGCTGACTTCTTGATGTTAACCATTGTTTCTGGGGTAAGATGCAATATCAGTGTTGTTTTAATTTCCTTCTCTCAAATGACCAATGATGCTGAACATTTTTTCATGTATTTACTTGCCATTTGTATTTCTTCCTCTGAGAAGTGTATATACATCTCAGATGTCCATTTTGGGTTTTTGTTTATTTGTTTGTTTGTTTTGTTTTCATTTTATGTATTTGGTACAGGGTCTCCTACACAGCTTGGACTTGTAGTGATCCTCCTGTTTTCAGCCTCCCCGATGCTGGGATTATCAATATGTACCACCATACACATACTCCATCCTGGCCAGCTCAGCATGCCCCAGGGGCAGGGCCAGTGCAGCATGGGAACAGGAGACCCTGATCCCTGTGTTTGCCAAAGAAGGCACTTAGTCTATTGAACTATCTCACTGGCTCTCAGATGCCCATTTTTTGGATTGGGTCTTTGAATCTGAGGGCCAATTTGTCATAGCTAAGTCCTGGAAACAACCCAGATGCCCATCAAGTGAAGAATGAAGGAAGAAGATGTGGTATTTTTACACAATGGATTATTATTGAGCTATAAAACAGGATAAGTTGGAGGCTTTTGCGATAAATGGATGCAACTAAAGGACATAGTCTTAAGTGAAATAAATCAGATCTGCATGTGCAAACATAGTATTACCTTCTGAGTGTGAGAACCTGAAAGAAAAAGAAATGGAATCTAAAGGGTGCAGTAGATACTGGAAAAAAGGAAATAAACTTATTCAAAAGGAAAGAGTTACTGAGTTGAGGAAAAGGACAGGAAAGGGAGTAGAGGAAAGGGATTATATATGCAAGCAAGATGGTTTGCACAACTGTGCTGTGCATTTCTGCTGGTCTACGGAAAGAAGCAGTTAATGCTTTAATTGGTTTCATCTCCTTTTTTCAGTTATTTGTATTTTTTCTCTTCTTAATTTTTTATACATTTCTTTCTTTTTTTGTTTTTCAACTTTATATGCATGTATCTAGCAATACAAATAACTGCTTAGAAGACAACACTATGTATTACAACAAATATTGTGAAATTTATATTACTTTGTTAAGTAAAATTCTGTATCACTTTCAATTTTTTTCTGTTTTAATTCTAATTTGCACACTCTTTAAAAATGAAAAAATTAAAATTAAAAAAAAAATACACCCTTCCTGGCCATGTCCCCTAGGAGGCTCCATCTCCCCACCCCACTTCCAAACCTGAGAGGTGTAGGAGCTCCGTCCCTGAAGGCCCTCAGTTCAGGCACCTGGGCCCCGAGAAGGTTCACGCAGGCTGCAGCCTGAGCTCTAGAAGCCAGGACCCAGCCCCATCTCCACTGCCAAGCTATGCCACACACCCGGCACTGTGTGCCACGTGTGACAAGTGCAAGCCACAGGCAGAGCTGGGACCAGGGGTCTTCTTGAGTTCAGTGCAAGCTGAGCTTCTCCTCCAGGGCACAAGTTCTGCTCACCCCCCTGGTTTTCTGAGTCGCTAGAATTTAATCACAGCCATTTATCTTTGTTGTCTGTTTAAAATCAAATTGTCTAGTAGTAGACATCATTTCTAAGAAGGGAAGAAAATACCATTTCTACTTCATAGCCTGTGGCTTTCTCCACTGTGATGGAGTAAGGTGTTCGTTTGATCCTGCCAAGTTCCTTAATAGATGAAAGGATCTCATTCGCTGTCTCTCTTTCTCTCCTACTGTGAAAATTTTCTTAGTCCTTACTAAAATTCAGGAAATGAAAACCTATTTCACTGATGTCAACTAATCTGTTTATTATGTATACTACCTACTTTTCTTAAAAGGTTCTGAAAACAACAAAGAGAAAAGATTTCAAAGCCAGACAGTTTTTGAGAGGTCTGCATGGTAAAGAAAAATGTGTATTTGTGAAAATCACTGTGTAATCTTAGGATCAATTCTCCCATTTAAAGATCTTTCTAGGTTTGGCTCCAGTGCCAGCATTTGATGTTATAATGACTGATTTTACAGGGTTCAATTTTACCTGAACAAAGTGTCACTTATTTTGACTTAAGTTATTGCTCTCATACTTGTGCGTTAGGTGAGGAGGTGACCATGAGAAGCAGTGCATCAGGCAGTGTGCAGCAATGAGTTCTTAAAAACTCTTAAGAATATGGTCCTGAAGGAAGAGGTCAAGCACTGCCTTGAACAGAGTTCATTTTGTGTCCTGCTTCATGACGTATCTCCCCAATACAATGGGGGAGACGGGGATACCACCACCACAGTAGTCATGGGTTGACTCCCAAGAGCCTCTGTGAGCCAGAAATCCCAGGAGTGGCTTTCTCCATATTCCAGCTCCATGGATCATGAGTAGGAGAGTAAATTTTCCAGAAGCTTAAATGGGTTGGATGACTAGATTCCAAGATGGCGCCCTCAGGTGCAGGTTCATGGCTGCCTTCATCCTTCAGCATTTGGACCTCTCCACAGAGCTGCCTGAGTGTCCTCACCATGCAGCAGCTACCTTCTTCAGAGAAGGTGATCCAACAGAGTGAGGCAGACACTGAAATGTCTTCTATGAAAGGCCAGGCCCTGCCACTGCAGACCTACAGATCGCCCATTCAGTGAGCACATTCCGGGCCCAGCATGTGTCAGGCAGCATCTTGGAAGCTGGGGAGTGCATAGACCACAAACACAACATGATTTTGTGCACTCTAAGGTCCTGCAGAGATGCTGGCTGTCAGCCTTCCTGTGGGGCTGGTCTCTTGGTCCTGTGCCTCTGAGATGCACAGGTTGTCTCATGTCCTAAACATCTCTCCCTAGCAGTTCCTGACTTGTTCATCACTTCATGATTTTCCGGCATTGCCTCTGCCACATTTGGGGGTGATCTAGCTCTTCAGCTTCATGCTCCCCCGTCTTCTGCAGTGACAAAGTGCAGTGTATACCTAGAACTCAGCCAAGGGTCACCACAATCACCATCACTGCCCTCATTAACCTGATGGCCTCTCCCCATGACCCTGCCTCCTGGATTCTCTGTGTCCACTCCTGTCCCCTGTGGATTCTGGCCAGCAGCTGGCAGCATGAGGATGTCACACCCACCATCCTCAAACCATGCCAAGCCATATTCGGCACGCCCAGAACCCCCATGCTCTGCACTGCTGCGCTGGGGGCCACTTTCTCCCAGCTCATCCTCACTTCTACGGCTCAGGCAGCACTGAGTCATAATCTACCCATTCGTTCCAGAGTATTCAAGCAGAGACTGGCTGGCGCGCACCTGATGGCTGCCTGAGGGATCACAATGAATGAAGTAGACCAACACTCCTGCCTCATGAACCTGTGTCCGCAGGAACCCCAACCCATAGAGCACACCAGAGACTCACAACCATGCACCCACAAAGGGCCAAGAGTAGCTTTCTGCATATTATGCCAGCCAGCATCACTGAGCCTTCTGCAGAGAGACATTCTCACCTCCTCACTCCTTCCTGTCCCCTGTGCCCTCGTTTGTGTGTCCTCAAGACACCTTTGACATCCTAATTCCCCTGTGCAATGTCCAACTTCCTAACTAAGTGGCAGTTCCAAGGAAGTAGAGCCTGGCTTACTTTCTTACCAGTGTTTGGTTGAGTGGCCTCAAATGACGCACCTTTTCCCATCGGTTCATCAGCTGCTTCTGCCCATTGTGGGCTGGGGGGAGTGTAAGTAGCTCACCCATAAGTCAGCTGCTAATTGTCAGAGCCAGATGCCAAGGAAAGCAGTCTGCCCCCAAGGCCTGCACTCATTTTAAAATATTTTTCTTGGCACTTATTTGCATCACATAACGTTGCACCCATCTTAGGGACTGACATGCGGACGCATGTTCCCGCTAGCTGTCTCTACAGGTACATGTTTGGTACATGGTAGTGGCACATGTCTCCTACACAGTGATCTCAGCCCTCACAGGGGACTTACACCTGAACAGAATATATCTTGATTCTTTCCTTCTCGTTCCCTCCTCCCTTCAGTCCTTCTTCCCCTCCGCACTTACAAAAGTTTTGTTTGGTGCTGTTTCCCTCTGCTTTCTAATCTCTTTTCTCTTCCTTCCTTCCTCCCCTTCCCTTGTTCCAGTCTTTAATTTTGCTCTTTAAATTACGAGTTGTTCTCACCTATGAGACACCGTGCAGTATTTAAGTTCATGGGTCCGGATCATTTCGGGCTACCTCCTGAGCTCATGGGGCACCCATTCCCTACAAAGGCCTCAAGTTTATCTTCCTTTAGGGCACAGCGGTGTTCCTGGATGTAAATGCCACATTTCCTTTACCCATTCACCAGTTGCTGGACACTCGGGCCACTTGCAGTCTTTAGCTATCATGAGCTGTGCTGCTACCAATGAGGGCCGGCAAGACAGCTGTAACCTGGCGTCTTTAATGCTCTACCACCTGTCTTAGTTACTCTTCTATCATTGCTGGGACAAATACCCGACACCCAAAATGAAGGAAGGAAAGGTTTATTTAGCTCACAGTTGCTGGAGGTTTCAGTCCATATTTGACTAGCCCAAGGCTGAGTGGAACAGGGCAGAGAGCATCCAGTTCATGGCGGCAGAACAGCAACAATCGCAGCAGAGGCAACCAACCAACCAGGGCGCAGAGAGCAACAGCCTGAGTCTGTCTTTCTGTCTCTCTTTATATTATATTCAGGCTCTCTGCCTTAGCCTATCCACCTTAGACCACAACAATAATCCCAGCTATACTCAGACTGATGACCTCATCAGTACTAAAACACATAATCCCAGTGGATCAAGAGTCAAGTAATCCCAACAGTACTCAGACCCACAGTCCCATCAATACTAAAACACATAATCCCAGTGGATCATGATTCAAGTCTCAAACTCTAGAAGTCCCCGCCCCATGATTGCATGAGGCTTTGGGGGGACAACTAGACATAAACCATAACACCACCATAGTGCATCAGGCACCTTCCTAGAATCATGTGTGAAACAAAGACAGATGAGCTTCGAGTCCGTGTCTGAGGAGACCCACTGCGTGCACAGGTTGGAAGCTGTCGTGTGAGAATTCTGTGATCTACTCCATTACTTTAAGCCTCCAGCATCTGACTTTGAACTGCTGTCTCGGTGATTAGCACTGTGTCCCATGGAGGTGGACCTGTTGGTCAGCTCAACTGTAGGTGTGCAAATCGCCATCTGGCTACATGAGCAGGAGTGGGGACAAACGTCCAGTGGTCGCACGAAAAGCCACGAGTCTGTGGCAGTCTCTGCCCCTTCTGTACATGGCACGAAGCTCTGCAGGGCAAGCATGGTGCAGCTTCTGTACAGGGCTCCTTCCCTCCTGGATCACACTGTCCCACAGAGCTCCCTGCAAACTCACTCCTAATGAGACCTCAGCCCCGTGAATCAGCACTGCCTTCCCTCGCCCACGCCAAATGAGTGTGTGTCTCCCGCTGCTCTCCGTACCTGGATTCCAGCATGCCTGGAGCTTTTCAGGGACACATCACCCTTCTGGTGTCTTTGTTCCTGAGTGAGGGCAAGCTGACATTTGCCACCCCACTCCATATGGGCCTCTAGACTGTGACTATTTCCATAACATTTAGAAGGCTGGAGCTTCTGGCAGGCTATTCAAGCCCATTATATTCATCTTATCCGCTCTTTTATTCATTCAAACATCACATGGAGACCTGTATGGTAGACCAGAAGTTATGCAGCACAATGAATCAGGCCAGGGGGCCTTACCCCGAGGCATTCACAAGCTAACAGTGAGAGTTTCTCAGTCTATTTCTGTTGCTATTACTGAATGCTGAGGCTGTAGAATTTATAAAGAATAGAGTTTCATTTAACTCTTTCTTCTGAATGCTGGAGGGATCCCATTACCTCTAAAGAGCCCCCTTCCAAATCTCATTCACACATAAATGTTGGGATCAAGT
The DNA here is from genome assembly GCA_004027915.1 of Capromys pilorides. Lineage (NCBI taxonomy): Eukaryota > Metazoa > Chordata > Mammalia > Rodentia > Capromyidae > Capromys > Capromys pilorides. Next base: position 11,481 of record PVKN010010041.1, read on the forward strand.
GTCTAGCAAGTGCTCTTCTGTGCGACACATTTAAGGCACTGTCAGGAGGCAGGTTCCCAGCTCATCATAGTGCAGTGTGGTTGAAAACTGTAGCAAATGTTTGTGGAATGCAGAGGCCCTTGGGGGAAGCAGCAGCTCTTCTGTGACCAGGGCCCACCCTTCCCGTTCAAATCCTAGGTGAACTGGGATGAAGTGAAGAGGCCAAGGGCAGAGGGAAAGGGGAGGCTCGGAGGCAGCCACAAACAACATAAGCTGCGGGCAAAATGGGAATTCTGTGCGTCACTTGGGAACAAATGACAGAGCAAGAAGTGGGGCTGAGCCAGGCCGAGGCCGAGTAGGGAGGCCCTGGATCGCTGAGCCACTCCAGGCCTCACTCTATCCTGAAAGCTGGAGAGACAGCCCTTTGTGAGTTCACGGCACGTAAGGCCATGTCTTAGAAGTTCTGCCCCAACGTAGGGTGGTTTGGCTCACCCTTGTCAACATCACAGAGCTCCGTAAGTGGCCAGTAGCCTGCAGCGGAAGCCTGCGTGTTGGAAGCCTGCATGTTGATCTTTCCCCTGGCTATGACCACGTAGTTCAAGCTATGTCTGAAGACAGGCAGCAGCCACAGCCCAGCTCTTGGTCAGCCCAGTGACCACAACAGCAAGCAGCCTCTTTCAGCGCCTTTTCTGCTTCCCATCTGCGCAGGTGTCACCCTGCCTTCAAGGGCCTGCTGGCTGGCTCAGGGGCAGAAATGGCACCGTGAAGGACAGCTACTCATCCTTGGCAGCCCAGAGACCGAGAAAGGAGCTGGGGACAGGAACCCATGCTTCCCCTCCCTGGGGACCTGTCTCTTCCACTTGGACCCCACCTCTTAGCAGCATGCTCAACTGGGACCTCACCCAAGGGTGAATCCAGTGAGAAGGTTAGAGCCCCTCTGCTCGAATCACCTTCCAAACACAGGGGACACCTGAGAGCAAAACCGTGACATCTGGCACAGCTCTGAAGTCTATGCACTGTACAATCTTAGTCACCACTAGGTCTGTAAGTGTTTTGAAGGCAAAGACCGCATCACTGCGTAAGGCCTGAGAGTCTCTCCAGCACTGACAGCTGCCCTGGATATGAATGGAGGCAGGAAAGACACAGTGCCCATGGGTTTGAATAGACACATCTTTGTCCGTCTCTTCTGGGGGCCTCCTCCATCCAGAGGGCCTCCTGGCTTGTCTGCAGCATGCAGACCTCCTGGGCATGCCTTTTAGGCCCAGGACCTTTACAGAAATTGCGATCTACACACAACTGCAATCTCCTTTTACGGCATCAGGGCACGGCCTCTCATGAAAATGAATGCAGACGTCTTCGAGGGAAACACCTGGGCTTCGGCATCGCTGCTTTTCAACAAATGCAATTCCACTTGCGGTGACTCAGCAAAGCCACCGACTAAAAGTCTCCTCCTCTGGAAGACTGACTGGGAGCACAGCCCCCCGTGCAGCTACTGACCCCAGTACAGCAGGAGGTACAGATCCAACATCGGTGCTCTGGAGCTTTACTTGGTGGGACGTGAAGTGGACATTTTATCTTTTTGACCCCAGGGGTTTGACATCTGCATTGAAGGCTCTGTGCAAGGGGTTTGGCTTAGAGGAAAGGGTCCAAAAATCAACACAGTGCAGTGTGAAAGCCCATGGACTCATCAAATCAAGGCTTACAAAAAGAGGAGCTGTCCTCTCTCCAGTCTCTGGGGCAGCAGCTGGGGGGGGGGGGCGCGGGCGTTCAGGTCAGTCTTCCAGACGAGGGGACTTTTATTCAGGCACAAGTTTCCCAAGCTGAGCCAAGCTCTAAGGGCCTGTGTGGTGAATCTCTGGCCAGTCAGTGCCCAGCATCAAGTGGTCAGGTAGAAGTGGAGGTCAGGGATGGAGACGCCTAGCCACACATTTGGCACACTGGACAGGCCTGTGCCCCACTCCTACTTTTGATCTGGTGTTATCTATAAGATGAACTACAGAGTCCAGACCAGTCTCCTATGAATGTGGTGTCTCAACTACTGCCCTGGTCTCACTGCATAATTTCACCTCCTCATTAGCCACACCCCTTTCTACCCTGTGGGAAGCCCATGAGGTGGCGAATTCTCCCCCACCTCCCCCAGAAGAGCAGTATCCAAGCTCTTCCCCAGGGCATCTGTGCAGCTCTCCCTCTTGGGGCTGGCATCACAACTCTACCCTGGCACAGCCCAGTGGGGCTTCCTCCCATCTTCCACCAAGGGCGCAGGCAAGTGCTTTCTGCTGATGTGATTGGCTGCATCTTCAGCTAGATGGATGTGGCAGGGAGCACTCTTCCTCCTGTCTCTGGGGCAGGTGGGATCTTGTGCAGTCTTGGTTTGGATTGAAGCATTCGCTCCCCAACCACTTTAGGCTGCTACTGTGGACACCGAGGTGCTTAGCACTGTGCACATGGCTAGGGTGGGAAAGTAATGCAGGAAGGTGCTCGAGGGCCTTCTGGATCTGTGGCTGGGCCTGGAGACGTTCAGAGTGGGCCCCATTGTGGGAGGCATGAGGGTGCAAAGGTGGTGGGAGAGACAGTGGGGGAGGGAGCAGCAGGACAGAGAGCAAGAGGGCAGGGCCAAAGTTGGGGGGCTATGGCTGGCCCATGTGCCACCAGAGAGCAAAATGGACTGCAGAGGACGCTGCATTGGTGGGGCTCCCAGTGCCTTCCTGGGAGCCACACGATAGGCTACACTCAGAAAGACGGACTAAGCAGGTCCTAATCATCACTATGGTAACTAACTGACATTAACCATAATCCCCCATCCAAAAGTAGCACTAAGCTGCTGTTCTGATCTATAGTAAGCAGACTGTTGAAAAATAATGCATTCTTCCATGGACTGTTTGGGCTTGGTTATGTACACGTTCCAATTTTGTCCCCAGATATTGCTTTCTGAACACCTGCTGCATTTTTTTTTAAAAGTTAATGTTTTAATCTGCAGAGCAGGGAGGCTAACAGTGACTGCCCTGTGGTGGTGATGTGGCAGATGAGCAGGCTGGTAGACTCTTGCTCACACATATTCTGCATCATTGATTAATCCAATAATCAATCATTCAATTATAAAAACTCCCCATCATATTGAAACAACAGAAAACAAGTGTCCCAGTTTGTTCCAGAGCAGCACCAGCTTTGAAAACCACTTCTGGTGGGCCCTTTTCATCTCCCCACTTCATGAAGGTATCTGCCCTGGGCAGAAGCAGGTAGGTGAGTCCTCATTCCCAGGCAGAGTAGGGGACAGGAAGCAGGTGGCCAAGAGCCACTCCTGCGGTTCCACTGGCCTCCCTGTGCAGAGCCAGTGCTGAGGGGAAGACTGAGCTGCCTGCTTCAGCCCCAACTTCCAAGCCCAAAGCCTGCTGCCAGGTAGATGCCAGGCAGAGCCGAGAGGAGCTCAGGCGCTGGCATGTATACAGTAGGTCTAGACTAGGCACTGGGCACAAAGTCCCAATGGACCCTTGGGGTAGAATCTGTGGCCCCTGCCCAGAGGCTCAGACAAGAGCCCTGGGGATCAGCATTTGTGTGACCACCACAGGGTGGACAATTTCCCAAACCATGGAAACGCGCTTGATGTCAGGGTACTGGAATGACCAGGGGGTTGTTGCCGACTTCCCTCCTACAGCATCTAGGTCTGTGTCCTTGGACCTATGGGAGAGCAGGCACAGAGCCCTTACCCAGGACCCAACGCCGAGGTCAGCGGCAGAATCGCACGCCACGGGTGTGGGTCAGTGTGTCCCAGGCAGCCGTCAGGCAGGACCCCGGTGCCCCCGATGAAGGACGCACTCCGTGCTGCAGACTCAGGGGCGGTCTACCGAGGCTGTGAGCCCGGGCCCCTTCGCAAGATGTTGAGGGCTAAAAAAAACAAATGCAGCCTTGCAAAATAGGCCTTGCAAAAAGCAGCTTGAGAAATGAGAGGGGTTATTTCGTGTGAGGATATCTTAGAACGTGAGCCACCTGGGCAAATATTTCCACATCAAAGACGGAAGTGCAGTCAGCAGAGAACCAGACACGCAGTCACTTCTGGGTACCTGCCACGTTGCATTTGCTGCCGTCACTAAGTGAGAGCTTTCTATAGAAGCAGCCACTGTTCGCACGTGCGGAACCAGCCGAGTATGCTTTTTATTTTGTGTTAAGATGTGGCCGGATATTGGCGAGGATACCGGCCAACACCCCGGCATCCGCTGCCCCTGGAGAGGCTGCACACTTGGAAACTAGCCCCGCCTTGCTGCTAGGCCTTCTGGGAATTAGCGTGACAAGCTCACTGGTTCTGGAAATGTTCAGATCCATGTGTGGACCACAGTTCCATGTGTGGACCACAGTTCCACGTGTAGAGTGCTGATCCTGTGGGAGAAAGATAGAATGTGAAAAAAGTAACGCACCGATTCTGTGTTCCTGGCACGATTTTCTGACAGAAGCTCTGCTGCACACCACAGGGAGGCTGCACTGCAGTGGACGGTGAAGACCCGCCACGTGCAATGTAATGTTCATCTGAGAGGAAAAAATCTGATTTGTGATACTGTTCCTGCTGCTAAAATGTGCTTATCCTGTTGGATCATAAGCTGTCCGAGGGGCTTCCTCCACTCACAGGAACATATGTAGAATCTTCTCTACCGGGAGGTCTGAGGGACCCTCCCTCTTCTCACTGAGAGGAGCTTGTGTCACGTGAGTCAGGTGGGTGAGCAACCGTCCTCCCCGTCGCGTTCAATCCACCTACAAACAGGATGATACCAAGAGCACCATAACCAGGAGACAGCTCTCCGGGTGCGTGGAAATCGCCCAGCGTCTTTCGACAAGGAGGTGAGGCCCTGCTCCCAGGAGGGCACTGCCCGGGTTTGGCCACGTCTCTTGCCCGCCCTCCTCTCCTACTGTGAGCAGGTTCACAGCGTGACTGTGGCTCAGATTTCTTCCTCAGTACGCCGGCTACTGTCAGTATGAGGGACGCGGGCAGCTACAGTACGCGGCACCGTGCCTGCCCACAGCGCACCAGCTCTGGTGAACGTCACCATTATTAAGTCCTCATTGTCATTGTCACTGGGATCCCTGTACCCACTGGTTCTGAAAATAACAAATCAGGGTGACTCGGGCCTTCTTTCCCACACGATCTTCCTAGACAGAGGCGCCCTTGCATTGGCAGGAGACCCTTGCCAGGACCTGCAGGGGGTCCCTGGGGCGCCGCCAGCACTGAACCTGTCCTGCTGCGACCGCTGGTCTAATGATTACTGAGGCGGCTGCTTATTGAGTGATGAGGCGGGTGTGGACAGCGTGGATTCGCACCCGGGCAGCGGACAGAGCACCGCGCAAGCCTCGCCGCGCTTCTCAGGAGTGTATACACTTCATGAGTCATGATGTATTCCTGGGTTTCCCCATGAGTCCTTTAAGGCTGTGGTTTACAGCTAGTAACAGAAACTGCAAAAAATAAAACTGCGGATAAAGGCTGACTGCCGGATTTTGAAGAAGCGTAAAGAACTTCCTGCCTGAGGACTGAGGCAGGTGATAAATAGATCTCCTTGTTCAAAGACTCCTCCTGGGAAGGATGCCTGGGTGGCTGGAACGGCCACGACTCCATGGCCACAGGCAGTTGGTGGTCACACAGTCTCACTCCACACGCCGCACACCCAGCTGCTTCAGTCAAGAACTGCAAGTGCGTCGGCGCCGTCAGGCAAGATCTTCAAAGGTCTTGGGCACCAGAACCAGCGGTTCTGGGGACTACATGGAGTAGGAAGGAATGGAAATGGCCAAATGGACAAGGGGAGGAACGGAAAGGGCCAAGTGGACGAAGGGAGTGACGGAAACAGCCGGATGGACGAGGGGAGGGACGGAAATGGCCGAGTGGACGAGGGAAGTGACGGAAACGGCCGAGTGGACGAGGGGAGGGACGGAAATGGCCGAGTGGACGAGGAAAGGAACGGAAACAGCCGAGTGGATGAGGGGAGTGACGGAAACGGCCGAGTGGACGAGGGAAGTGACGGAAATGGCCGAGTGGACGAGGGAAGTGACGGAAACGGCCGAGTAGACACAGGGAGGGAACCAAAGCTCTTAAGTGACACTGACTGCCGCACAGTGCAGAGTGGCATTTAGGAGGGGAGAATTCCTGAACTACTACTCTGCCAAAAAGAAGGATAAACTTGAGTCATTTGCGGGGAAACAAATGCATCTTGAGACCCATAATGTTAAGTGAACAAAGTCAGACAAACGAGCTTCAATATCCATGGTTTCTCTTATACTAAAAAATCAGAAGGGCCAGAGGATTAAAGCACCTGCAAGCAGGTGCAGAGGCCAGGGGTTTGATCCTTTGCTCCATCCCCTGGGCAAGCTGAGATGGCAATTGAGACTGGGTGTGGCGGTGCGCACCTGTGATCCCAGCCCTTGGGAGGCTGTAAACAGGTGGATCACTAGGAGTCCAATCTAGTAGTGAGACCCTGAACACCCTGTAGACCCTTCCCTAAAATACAAAAAAAAAAAAGTGTAACTAAAGATAAATCATAGGCAATATAGATCTAGAGCTTTCTCACTGAGACCAGGGGACAGAGGTAGGGGAGACAGCCAGAAAGGGTAGGAAAAGAGACTTGACATGTGTTATTAACGGTACTGCACCAGCTCCCCACAGAAACGTGTCATGGATGGCAGACACGTACTGATAAAAACTTACAAAAAACAAAATGCTAAAGTAATCGAGCAAACCTTGAAGGGCTTTTGCGTTATATGACTCTAAAGTCAGCACAACTTAGCTCTGGGTTTAACCAGCGATCTCCATTCCTGCGAACTGGCCGCTACATGAGGAACTGGGTGTCGTGTGCACGTTACAATATGCAGAACAAAGACACGGTCTTGGGAGGCGCCAGTGAGGACTTTGCCTCAATTTGCGTGACTCTAGCACGCAGCGCTGCAGTGGACAAGAGGACAGGAGACTGCAGGCAGCACCAGGCGGCGCCATCCACAGAGCTCACAGCGCTGAGCCACTGAAGACGCCCTGGTGGGGCTGCACTGCCGCGCATGCGCCTACATCGTGAAGCTGGACAGTCACTGAATGGAGAGGTCACTAAACGAGGACTAGCTGTGTGGGATTACAATAGGGAGAAGCCCTTACGTTGTTGTATAAATGAACAAAAAATCTAAATGATCCTCTTTTCATTTTAAAAAACATTGATGCTGTTAAGTGACACGAGGTACAATGTCTGTGTAACACTTTGTAATCCTTAATACTAAGCTCGTGGGCTGGTAATTCTATTGGCTTCATGTAGTGAAGTTTCGTATCAGAATAGTCTATGAATGTCAAGGTATAAATCAGACTTGCCCTCTGCATCGTACAAGGAGAAGTCCTTTAAGCATCAAAACCCTAAATGATACACACAGCTGAGACCTAACATTCCTCGCCTGTCTGCTGATAGGATGGAAATGTATTCAGGTGGCCGAATCACAGCCAGCTGCTTGCTCGTGTGTCACAGTGATGCAGAGAGGACCCACGGTCCCAGTCGCCACGTGTCACGTGTCATGGAGGTGGGGGGGGTGCCCTGTCTTAACAAGCACCTATTTTACCAGGCCGCAATGGTGGTAAGTGTGCTGAGGCATGCTGGTTGGAATCTAAAATTGTGCCCAGTTTAGACTCCTTTCTCTCCATGTGGAAGAGAAGCTGTGTAAATAAAAAGAAATTCACATGGCCCTCCGCCAAGCCACTGGCTCCCCAGAGTGCACATCCATGCTGTGTCATAGCCGCTGCTCCCCCAGCTGACAAGCTGTGAGCCAAGTGAACCTCCCCCCTTTAACTCTGGGTGTCGGGTATTTTGTCTCAGCAGCCAGAAAGTAGCTAAGACAATGCTGTTGCTCGAATTTTCTGAGTTTCTTGCCCCACGTTTAGTCAGAAAGCGCACCTCTGAGCACACTCCCGTGTCTTTCAGATCCGGCCCACCGCTCCTGAGCTTTTCCTTGCTTTCTGCCAGCCCAGGCAGCTGAGGGCTCAACTCGTGCTCCCAGCTCCGGCCATGAGAAAGCCGCTTCTCTGAGGAGCCGTGTCTCTCTTCTGTCAGAATGGATGTTGGGGTCCAAGCCTGGGTGCTCCAGGTGCTCTCTGCTACTCGTGGCTGGCTGGCTGGTTGGCTGGCCTGCCTGTAGGACCCTACAGCCTCCCTCCCTGACTCAGCCTCACAGTGTCTTCCATCTGCCCCTCTCCTTACCGGGCTCTGCCACCGCCACCCCAGGCCCATTGCCATGGGCAGCTTCTCGGTTCCCCTCCTTGCACTCTCTGTGTTGTCCTCAAACCCCGGAAAAGGTGGTCTCACTCTCTGCCCTGAATCAGCCTGCAGCACTGCTCCTCCAGGGAAGTCACGTGGAGAAAGGCCATGTCCCTTCCCAAGAGCTTCTAGTTCCTGAGTTCAAAGGTGTCCTGTTACTTGTCCCCCGCTAGCTCTCATGTTTGGCTTGCAGTTGGCTGCTTTCTACCTCCTTTCACCTAACTGCTAGAGGATAAAGAAGAAATGGAAAGCGTCTAGCAGAGCATCTTTACTTCAAGCAAGAAACAGGCTCAGAGAGGCTCAATGACTTCCACGTCACTGCTCACTCAGGCTGCGGCCCAGCACACACCGATCCCGCCATCTTCAGGTGATCTGCTTGAGCTCTCAGTGGGAGCTTCATCTTTGTAGCAACATGCAGGTCAGAAAGGCATCGAGGTGCACAGCCCAGCAGGCAGCGTGGTGCTGACAGGACCCACGTGCCCTGGGCGTGGCTCACATGTGGAGCTGATTGCAGAGAGCCAGAAAAGCCAGGGTCCCGCTGCCTCCCACCACCAGAACGCTATTGTCCTAGCGCTTCCTCCTCATCAGACCCTCCGTTTATTCATCTCAGATGTGAGGACGCTGGTGAAATCACTTCTCCCCATCTAACTCTGTGGACGATGATTATGTGTGGAGGGTGGACCCTTAAATCTTCTTTGCTTTGCTTTATCTCCAATCTACGGTCTTCAGCACCATCGCCTCCATCTCTCCATCCTATAGGCAAACAGTTACTTGTTTGGTTTGCCTGAAGTTTTCCCTCTTGCACGGGCACTGGCCGAGGTGTGTACAGTTTGGGCAACATCAGCAAGTGTCATGCGGGCAACACTGCTCTGGCGGAGCCCCTGCCACATGGCCTCTGCTGTTGAGTGCTGCAGTAAGGGGGTTCAAAGGGTGCTCAAGAGTTAACACATCTTATATACATACATGCATAGTTTTGCCCCTACTTTATTTCCTATCTTTCCTCCTTTCTCTCTTTGTTGTTTAATACTTAAATCCTGTTACTTTCCATTTAACCATGTCTATTATACCTTTGAAGTTTTATATCTTCTTTTGAGTTCTTACACTAGGGAGACAATATGATATTTACACTTGTGGGTCTGGGTTATTTCACTTATGAGTATAGCTTCAAGTTGTATCCACTTAGCTATGAAGGCGTTGAGTATGTTTTTCTTTATAAGTGTGTAATACTCCATTGTATAAAAATACCTATCAATCATATGTCCCATCTTGCATAGTTATAGCTAGCTCAGTGGTCTAAGCACCTGCCTGGCAAGCACAAGGACCCAAGTTTGATCCCCAGTACCGCATGCCCCAAAACGAGGCGTGGTGGTACACACGTCTAATCCCAGTCCTGAGGAGGCTGACACAGGAGGATCATTATGAGTCTGAGCTGCATAGTGAGACCCTGTACCAAATACATAAATAAATGAACGATTTTAAAAAATTTTTAAAAGAAATGATGACAAGCCAATGGCAACAAAGCTGCCCAAGGTAGAGACGGAGCCTTTCAGTGCGTCCTGCTCAACAGCTAAGGAAGCCTGGGAGCTTCTCAGTGGAGGAGCAGCTTGAGGGTTAGGGTCTGCAGGGAGGGCTTGGACACGCTCTGCATCGTGAGCTTCACGCCCACCTCACTTGCGCTGCCCGCTCCCTCCTCACACACACTCAGCATGCTAAGTGTGCATTCTCTGTCCTTTCATTCGGTCCTTACAGACCTGTTTCCATGTCTCAAGAAAGGGGAACCGTTTCTGTGCATCAAAGAGAGGTAGAGAAAACTCAGTGACCAGCTTTCCCATGAGAACAATTGCCATCTTCTTACTGGAGCACAGGCAGAAATGCAGAAAGCTGTAGGGTACGCTTCACTGACAGATCTGTGACAGCATGTGCGTTCTTCGAAGTTACAGGGAAGAGAAACCAGGCAGGAGCTCAGTGAGTGAGCCCACTAGGGACAACGTCATTGGGGCTGCTGTGGGTGGTGCTGGTGACTTCGTACAGTGCAGGAATGGCATCCAAGCTTAGTACAAGGTGCTGGGAAGATAGTGCAGTGGCATAAGCACCTGCCTGCCAACTGCGAGGTCCTGAGTTCAATCCCTGGTACCCAAAAGAAAAAAGAATCCAAGCTCAGTACACAGCAAACAGTGGGAGATTTCCTTCCCCCTGTGCCACGCAGGTTTTCACTATGAGCGCTCTGGCGGCTCTCAGGGGAGTGGCACCGAGCTGCGTGTGTTCTGTGGCCTCTTGCAGTTGCCATTAGAAAGCCATGCTTATCTGAGGCCAGCAGACCCTCTGGCATGGAAGCCGTTATCTGCCGAGCGTGAGTGCAGACTGGGATCGTGTGCCCGGCCCTGCCCGCTCCTGGAGGATGGCAGAGAGCCCAGGCCCATATGCTGCCCTGTTCTTTGGCAAGGCAAGGCACAGGCATGAAGATTTGGCAGGTGCAGCCATGGCCGTGGGTGTCTCAGAAGCATCAGCCCTGGCCCCGTGCAAGTTAGCAGCAGCCAAGGTGCCAGCAGGTTGAACACATTCTGGGAGCACAGCTCAGAAAGCAAGCCAAGCTCTGGGGTATGCAGGTGACGCCTATGACATCTCTAGGGACTTCGAGTTGCTCACGAGAGTGAGGCGAACTACAGGCTAATGGAACAAAATTTCTGAACCACTCCTCGGACTGATAGACATCTTCTCCGAGTAGACACTGGGGAAATCTCTGTTTTCGTCGGCTTCCACTCTCGTCTAAGGTCTAAGACTTCCCCGGAGCCTACTCCTTCCTAAAGGTTTTGCACGGTGGTCAGGGGCTGCAGACTGAGAACATGCACGTTCGGCACCCACCGGTAGCTGACATTTCAGCAGTAGCTCGCTCCGCGCTGCTTTCCTTGTCTTACCTCTTCCCCTTCCTGGGGATCCTCATTTTCAAAAAGCAAAGGCGTCACTGAAGGTGAAACTCTCCACGCTTGCAACAGAACGCTGAGAACGAAACCCGTGGCAGCCAACGTCCGCAGCTTGGTCTTCAGCGCCTTTCCCCTGCTGCGCTTAGCGGTCTGCAGCACGCTTCTTGGTCAGCGCCCCGCCACACCACGGGCTCCTCCTTCCCCGAAGGGGATCACAGGAGCTGCGGCTTCACCGACAGCTCAGCCTGGCCTACATCTCCACGGAGTTTGATCAAAGCTCAGTTACTGTGCTCTTCTTTCTCCTTTACTTATAAATAATCGTCACAGCTGAGCTTTCAAAAATCAGCTTATGATGAAATTATTCATTTTTTTTTTAAAGAAGCTGTAGTCTCTTTTTTTTTTTTTTTTTTTTTTTTTTTTTTTTTTTTTTTTTTTTTTTTTTTTTTTTTTTT
>PVKN010010042.1:0-11006 GCA_004027915.1 Capromys pilorides
TGAAGAGAACATAGAAATGAGAGCACTATTTCACAGAGTAGGCCTTGGTCACAGCTGCACTCTCCCAGACAATTTCACACACTGCTTAGAATTGGATGAAGGACTCTATAAAAACTCAGGTTTTGAGCTCTCTAGCAGATGCATGTGTCCCAGAAGAAGTGTGTCCTCAAGCCATGTTGCACCTCCACATCTTGGATGAGGCAGTCATGCTTGACAGCTTCTAGGCTCTAGCCTCAAGCCCTGAGGCTTGACCCACCTGGTCTGTTAACATGCTTGCCACAGGATGCCACATCTTCCAGGTGACAGTGCTCAAGTGCTCTGTGAACACCTGACCCCATCCATTCTCTTAGGAGACTGAAGGACTGATGAGGCTGGATATATGTAAGCATCTCCATCACTTCAGTTAGTCTGGCAATATGTAGTGATGATTCTCTGTGATGCTTATCAATGAAGCTCATCACTAATGTTCATAAAAATTAAAGTCTGTCTTTTATACAAACATGCATATACCTACAAAAGGCATTCAGTGCAGCTGCTATCTCTGTGTTGGGGTTATAAGTGAGTTTGAGCTTCTTAAATTTTCAAACAGAAATTATTCTCATAATCAGCAAACAGAACATGCATTCAAAAGCAGTCCATATACACTGCAATTTTAACTTCAGTGTCTCCAACATTCTTCCGGTTTCAGTCCCCTTGGCTCCTTAAAACTCTTATTTGTCTTCTCTCGACTGCGTTTTATTTTGGTTTTTAAGAAAAATGAGGGGTGGGGAGATAGCTCAGTAGAATAAGTACTTTCCTGGCAAGCGCAGGGTTCTGAGTTCAATCCCTGTTACCGCACCAAAAAAAAAAAAAAAAAAAAAAAAAAAAAAAAAAAAAAAAAAAAAAAAAAAAAAAAAAAAAAAAAAAAAAAAAAAAACCAATCTCATCAAGGGCTTCACAAACACAGTAAGCACATCAAGCATGAGCCTCCAGGCAGCATGAATACTCAAGAAGGTGCTAGCCAGGATCAACTAAGTCCTGGTCTGCAGTGCCCCAGTCTACAGAAAGGGTAGTCAGACAAACAAGTAAGGAATATATGTGTGCAGGGTGTATTTAGCATCAAAGAACCTGTCTATTCTCTTCTTGCTCTATTTTTAGTTGTGTAAGTTCAGCACATGCTTAGGTGTCCCAAATAGAAACTTGGTAAAGAGGTTTGGGACTTGTTTTCAAGGTAAGTGATAGAGTTAAATGTAGGTCCTGCCTACTGCAGTATTCCAAGCTTGCTGGGCTCCTTCTTTCCCACACTATCAGTGCCAAGTGAGACGGATGATGGTCAAAATAAGTATCTTTGTAACAAGATGAACTGCTGACATGAGGGGGTCCCCCCTCTCTCTACTTCTAGTCCAGGAAATGGATTATGGTTCAACCACTAAACCAAAAGGACTATGCAACAACTGACCTGCGTTACAGAGCAGAAATCAAACAAGTGAAATATGGAATAAACACAATCATTTTGTTAGCTGACACCAGGTGGTAAGGGGTATTTCTAACAACCATCTCTTTTCCACGGGGCTTTATTGAAGGATGAAATCAGCCCCAAAGCCTGAGCTGCACTCAATCTATAAAAGCCTTAAGATCACCCAAGGGAGCTTGCTTCTTTTCCAGGTAAGGAGCTGGCCCTGAAAACTTCACAACAGTCAACCAAGTACTCCTAAGAAGCTCCAAATTGTAGCATTTGGTATCAGGCATGCTGAAACATGGAGATGGAAAGAGACAGGGCTTAGAAAAATGGAAAATAGGGAACAGGAAATTAGAAATACACAAATTCAGATGTCTTAATCATTTTGTAGAACATACTGAAGATGGGAAAAAATGTAGCCATAGCCTTATCCTATAAAATTGAAAGTATAAATCTGTGACACAGTTTTTAACACAGCAAACTTAGTTCAGATCCAAATCAGTGGGAGCCAGTGCTTTGCATCTGGTTAATCAAGAAATCATTTGCAATAGACTACATTCATATGTAACCAAGAGTTAAATTGACAGAATAAGGTTGGTGATCAGATTATATAAGAGGATTTCTGGACAGGAAAAAAGAAAAGAGAAGGGGAGAAGAGAAAGGGGGGACAGGGAGAGGAAAGAAGAGAAAAGAATACAAATTATGAAAGAAGCAGGCCTGTTTTCTTAGAGCTTGGGTCAAACGGCTCCAAAGGTTGATCCCCACAGGGTCAGCTCCATGATGGCAGGAACTCTTATCTTGAATCTTACCATGGCTAGCACTGGGCCCCGCCCCAAGTTAGAATATGGGAGTCTCAGCTTAGAAGCATGGTTTCCCAAGGTAACTGTCCATTTAAATATACCTTCTATATGCTGGAGCTGTTATGAAGGTGGAAGGTCTAGATCTTTAAACTTTGTGTGCCAACAGAATGACAAAACAGACCTAAGGTCATACTTTCTATTTTGTTTATTCACTTAATCTGCCTTGCATACTGCTCTTTTGCTCCTATACTTACCTGTTTGTAGGTCTGTATGTCCCAAACATTAATGCTAGCTCTACAGGGGAAAAATCATACCATGTGTTTCTTACGTCATATCCTCAACAGCTTATATTAGCACGACGCCAGGCTGAGAGGGAAAGCATAAAAGCTTTCTTGGGCTGAACTACTGCTTCTTTAAAATATCATTAATCAAAAAGTTGAACAATATCATGGGGAAAGATGATGCCTAGGCAGAAGCTATTCTCAACTGCTTTGGTCATTTGTTGTTTTCTATGAATACTAGATAAAGCAGTCCTCACAACACCCCTAAGAGGGGCTGTTATGATCCTTTAGGCTGGAAGGCCCAGCAAGTGCTGGTCACTGAGAAGACAAACAATAGCATATTCCTCAGCTACAGCTCTGGGAAGAGTTAGGCTGGGCTTGGTGCTGGGCACACAGAGATCTAGGAAAGGAGCAGCCTGACTGCCAGACCATTGTTGTTCCAGATGTTGCTTTTTCCTTGTAAGTTTGGTAGATTCCTGGGCTCTGCCCCCAAGAGAAATAGATGGAAACTTCAAATTTTAGAGCAAGATATAAGGCTGTCACATCCTATCCATATTTATCCTTGAGAAGGATAAGGAGGAACATTTGTATAGCCTTCAGCCTCCAAGAATATACTCTTTCAGTGGACCATAAAGCTGAGCTCCCACTGCCTTGGCCTTCGGGGTGTCACCAGCTCATACTCTTAGCATTCACGTAACACAGGTCTAGGGCCAGCTTCTGGAAAACCTGGAAGTACTTCACAGCTTCCATGGATGTGACAGAAGCAAGGCCATCAATACCTTAAAGAATAGTTTGGCAAGAGGAAGTCTTAAGTGATTGATGTGACATAGGCTTTAGAAAAAAGTGTCCAGGGGCTATTTCAGAGGGAGAAGGCCTGAAGCCACCAAGATATTCTATGAGTGCCTGGGGAAGCACAGTGGGTTTGGACCAGCTGGAAGGACAATAGGTCCAAGTGGTCAGCAATTGTTCCCATTACCATCTCCAAAAGAAGTAGGGAGCCCTGTCACCTTGGCAGCTAGGACAACATCACTAGAGACTTCCCCAACCCCTGTGCTTTAACCCTGTTATTATGTCAACACATACTGCATGCATGAACAATAGAGACATTATATTCAGCTCTCACTTTAACCTCTAACAACCATCAGGAGCAGTGACTATGATTTTCATTTTACAGATGAAGAATACCACAGAAGAGATGACTTACCTAGGGTGTATATAAAAGATGACAGTCTGGCACCGAGGTCCACTCTCTTAACTGCGTAACTTTAGAACATGGCAAAATCCCAAAAAGCCCCCAGGGTAGTTACCAAGATATCAGTTCCCTGATTTAGAAGGTGACTCTGTAGCTCAGTAGTCCTGTTAGCAATCCCTGAGCCTTCATACCTTTTCCTGTTCCTTTGCTGAAGCCTTCTGAAGACAGAAGACCAGCCCCACTATTTCCAATGGGCGTTCATGTGGCCACTCTTACATCATACTTGCAGTTGCTTATGCCACCTGACCAGTGCAGAGAAGAAAACAATCCCTTTGTAGGGCCTTCAGGCAACTAGACAGAGAATTCCAGTGACACCCATCCTCTAAAAAACATTTTCTGATAGTTCATTTCCTGCCTTATAATAGAAGTGGTACCATCTGATCACATGTTGTTTCTTATCTAGACTTGTCTCTGGACAAGAAGCTCTCTGAAAATGAGCCCGGTACATATCTGTGCACCAGTGAGGACCCACTGAATGGGAGGGATGTCTTTCAGATTCCTGCCTATGTCTGGGTATGATGTTTGGGTCACACTCTTTAAACTGCTAGAGGGCCAGGCCTCCTATAGTTCCCTCTTTTTATAGCTTCCTCAGGTGCATCAAATATTGCTCAGTCTTCACAGAGCTATCTAGCCTCATATTCTTCCTCATAGCCTGGTTAATGTATTCCTTTCAGCAAAGCTTCCCTTGGCAGTTAACCTCCAGGTGCCTGGCTTGCCTGGGTACTCCTTGGCTTTTTTATGTACCTACTCCAGGCCCTTGTCATAGTCTATACTAATCTAGGCTGGCTGATTGTCTTTCTCCCAGGCTAGGCTTTGAGTTCTATGTTAAGACAGCAAATGCTCAATACATGTGAGGGATGAGTAAGAAAAGATCTCAGAAATAATAATAATAACAACAAAAAAGAGCAGAGTAAAAGAAAGGCTTGATTTACCTTTATTTTTGACTCATGTATATAAAATAATATTTACAGTGAACCGATCCCAGACCTCCCAACTGTCCATATGCTCCTACATTTTGGCTCAAAGCTATCACTTGTGCTATCACCTTGTAAGAATTGTGAGTGTGCAACACAGTTCTGAGAGGCATTCACATCACATTTAGCCTAGGGCTGAGCTTCTTTCCCATCAAGAAACTGAACAAGTGACCACAGGAGTAAGAACACAGCACTGACCACTCAGTACATTCCCTGAGGTCCCTTGGGCCAGGCCCAGGAGGAAAAGCACTGGCAACAATCCTGCCAATAGCCCAGTACTGTGTGCAGAACAAGGAAATGGCTCAGATTTAGTAAACTTGAATACTGCTGGTAGAACTTCATAAATTTCAAAAGTATATACTACACTTTAACGTGCCAAAGCAAGGAATCACTGAGCTGCCCTACCAGCTGCAGTGATGGGCTTCCACAACCACTCCCACTCTCCTCTGTGGCCAGTATCACAAACCACGATAGCTGGGACAGGGAAAAGCATGGGCCCTTCACTTCTGACTGGGTTTGCTCTCGGAGAGGGCACTGCCTTTGTTCTAACAAGAGAGGAGGAAGCAGTCCAACTATTTGTCAGCCTGGCTGTCCACTATGGAAGAAGCACCCTATCTTGCTGAGTCTTCTTCAGACTGCAAGAATCAGAGGTGCTTCCTGACACACACAAAATCTACCCAATCAGGTAACAAGCAGAAAGTGGCAAAAGCATTACAAAAGGGCAGGAGAAATAAGTCTTCCCTACCTCTTAAATGTTATCTGTGACTCCAGGCAAGTCGTTTTAGCTTTCACACCTAGTGCTCCCCTCACTAAAAATGAGAGCAGCACCTTTCCCTTTTTAGCTGTCTCCAAAATTTTTATGGCTCTAGAAATAAGATTATTTGTAAAAAATGACTGAGAAATCCCTGAAGATAGATGTTTGCAAAGCTGGAGCAAGGAAAGTCCAAAGTGAAATCTGTGTTGGAAAGCAAAGGAAGGCACTGAAACTGGTGGAGATGAAGAAAGACATTTGAACCAGCTTGAATTTAGATAAGTTAAGCATAAAAATGATACAAATGGAGTATAACCCACTAAATTAAACAATCCATGAGTGACAGTAAAACAAAATAAAAAGAAGGAAAAGATAGAGGGAAAGCTCTTATCTATAAGAGAATGCTACCCAAGAAATGCAGAAATGAAAGAAATGGGAAAAGATCTATTTCATAACCATATTGGTAATAACTGATTCAGGTAAGATCATCACAGGATGCTAAAGCCACTAGGTAAAAGAGCTGACACAAAATCTGCAGGAATTCAACAGATGCCACCTCAAAGTATATACTAAATCTCACCGGTGATGAGAAAAGACCTCCTTCAGGTACCTCCTAATCTCAGAAACAGAGAAGGATTCAATACAAGTGTTTTTCCTGCCTAAGTTGAACTGAATTTCTAACTTTGAGGCCAGCCCAGATGAAAGGACATTCTGCCAAATAACTGGCCTGGGCTCTTCAAAAATGTCAGTGTTGGGGAATGTAAAACAAAATATAAAAAACCTGGAGAAATGTTCAGAAATAAGACTAGCAAAATGCAAAAGCTGAATCCAACATATGGTCCTTAAGCAGATCTTAGAGAAAAAAAAAAGAATTCATAACAGACATCAGTACACACTGAGTGGGCAAATGGGACAAAATGTTAGTAAGTGGTGAATCTAAGTGAAAATGACCACTGTGATATTTACTTTTCCATAGGTTTGAAAGGCTTTGCTTTCTGAAAAGAAAACAGAGAAAGGTCCTCTTCATCCTCAGGAGAATTGCCAGAATTGCCACATCTGAGCTCCTGGTGTCCGTGGCTGACTCATGAACACTCACCTGTCAGGTACTCTAGGACAGCAGCCATGTACACAGGTGCCCCTACTCCAATCCTGTACTTGGGGTGGCCTTTCTTGATGTACCGCAGCATCCGCCCCACAGGGAAGATGACGCCTGCCTTGGCAGACCGGGAAGTCTTGGTGGACTTCTTCTTCCCACCTCGGCTCGACATGGCAGTGGCCCTGGAAGCGGATCAGTAAGCACACTGTGAAGGCAAGAAACACACTTATCAGCTCACTGAGGACAGCACATCTCTTCTTCCCCACTACAACCTTGTCCCCTATAGACACACACCCGGCCAGCAGCTATCTGTGTGCAGCTGCTGAGCCTTTGAGCCTCGTTATGCACTTCACTGCAGCAGTTTGGCCCAGGAATAAAGAAAAGTGCAGCTTTGAACATTTTATACCATGCCATCAATTTTATTGGTCACACCCATTTAGATGTTAATACTGCCAATGACTGCTCACAAGTGCCTTTCCTTTATGCCTCATGATGGAAAAGAAAATGAGATTTCTTGGTTATATTGTACACACTTGTTTAATAATTGCATTTTCATACATTTGAGGCTAAAGTCAATAATTTTTCAGGAACAATGAAAATTATGTTGTTTGCCCTTACAATAAGGATGCAAAGCCAAATACCTTCTGTGACAGAAAGCGGGTCTCCATGGCCCTGATCTGTGAGAGGCACAAACAGCCCGCAGGAGTTAGAGCTGTGTGTAGTAAGATTAGGAGAGGCCCTCTGGGGACACCGGCCCTGATGAATGGGCCTGTCTTTAGAGAAGAGGGAAAGGCATCTTTCCCTTCCTTATCCTCCCTTATCACCATCCTAACAGTCCAGGTTCAGGGGATGCGCCCCTCACCCACAGGACTGCTCCCAGCTTATCACTATCATAATCAAGTGGCTACAGATATTCCCTGCAAAGATCTTCTCCCCTTGACTCATTCTCCTAAAATCCACCTTCTATCATCTAGCAGGGCAATCTCTGTGCATGCACATGGATGGGAGTAAGCCTCGGCATGGGAGTAAGCCCTGGCAGCAGCCCAGAAGCCCTCTAGGACAGCCACAAGTCCCGAGATAAAATCAGGACCCTGGCCCATCATGCGGTACCCAAGAATTCTGGGTCTGGCACATCTCAGCTCTGCCTTGTGAACTTGTAGACTAAAATTGGACACAGAGGCTTATGGGTTCCCACCGCCCCTCCTCCCCCCTCACATCCTTCTGCTCCCTTTCTCTGCCTTTGCAGTGACTGCTTCCTTATGTCAGAAGCTCCTTTATCTTTCACATCTTTCCTCGGCCCTCTGCCAACCCATCTCTGAGCCCGTAGGTCCCACATCTTGTAGCACACATCTCAGGGACTATACTAAGTAGATGTGGTGCCTGTCCTCTTGATGCAATAGGGAGAGAAACACCTAACCCTACAATTATTTAAATGTCAATCATAAGGACTGCTTCAAAGGGCCAATGGAGGATGCTGGGAGAGGGGAAGTGAAGAACCTCAGCCTATTCTGAAGTCCACTTTTACGCCATCACTATGGAATATCTATGCTTAGATAACTGACCAAATGCAAGGATTTCTGTACTGGAACAATGATCCATGTGTGTGCATCCCTTCAATCCCAACAGGTCTCTATAGCTGGAGGTCACAGGGCTGAGAGTCCTTGTTACATTGACATTCAACTTCATACTCAAGATCATGTTCATTCTTAACATCTCAACTCCATGAGTATCCTAAGTCATCTTTCTGACAGAGATGTCTGTGAGGGGGACACACGAGAACTCCTGAGCACTGCAAGGCAGTTGTGCCATCAAGTCTAGCAGACTAAGTCTCATCCCAGCCCCTGGGATGAGAACCCTGAGTTCTGCCTTCTAGAAGTACTAACTCATATTATTATTATTATTATTATTATTATTATTATTATTATTATTATTATTATTATTCACTACTGGGGATTGAACTCAGGACCCTGCACTTGCATTTACTGGGCTATCTCCCCGGCCCATTAGAGGAACCAACTCTTAAAGGCTCAGTGTGCTATAGAGAGACCCAGAAGAGTTGGAGCTTTTTTGAAACAACTAATTGCCTCCATTTCTCACAGTGCAGTGCTGTCTTAAGACAACTCCTACAAATAGATGCCTATGCTCATTCTGAGCAGCCAAAGGTCTGCATATATGCCTGCCTTTCTGGTCAGGGAGAGCTATCACTGGTTTCCTGGCAGTCTTTGGCTTTACTACAAATGGGTTTTACAGACCAACAGCACTTTAGGATTAAGAGCTTTTAATCTAAATGTCTCCTCTTTAGGCATGAGAGGACTGTGGTTAGGGATGATGATTAAATTCAGCCCCTTCCTAACTGGAGCAGCCCCTTCCTAACTTCAGCTGAGAGGGGGTATACACCTCTAGAGAGACCTTAGTATGGGGGACCTGGCAGGGCCTATACACTCAAGAGTGATGCTCCTGTCTCTCCCTGTTCTGACTATAGCCATGCAAACATGCTCGTGGCTCTGCCCTCTACCTAAATGCACACCTAGTTGTGTTCTCACTGCCTGTCAGTCCCACGGCACCTTGAACACCTCTGGCTCTTTTGGCCTTATCAGTGGCAACATTATGCACATGCAATGCTTATAGGAGTCAGCCTGGCCCCTAATTCTCTTCCTGCCCCATAGTACCCAAGTTTTAGCCAAGGTCTGCCAAGCCCATCTACAAATCTCATTTTTCACACCCTCCTTGACTTCTCTAGCTTCATCGCTCACCATTTTCCTGAGCACCAGGCTTTCTCCAAAGACACCTCTGCCCAGGGAAATGGCTCCCATAACCCTGAGCATGGAGCCAGCCACAAGCAGCAAGCTTCAACTACTGCAACACTATGTCTCACACTCTTGCCTGGGATCAGATACCAAGGCTGTCCCTGAACCTGTCATGCTGTTGTCAAGAATGTCTTTTTAAAATGTGCTATTTCTCCTGTTTGGAATGCCCTTTGTCCTCTCGTCAACCTGCCTAACAGAGGTACCCACATGGCCCCTGCCTCTGAGGCTTTTGGCCACAGCCTGATCATTGCCTGCTCTATTTTCCCATAGCACATATCTGTGTGCCGGCCTCCCCAGCCCTAATGAACTGCAAGGTAACTGAACATAAGCCACCAAAGGTAACCAGCCCATCCCCAAGTCCTAAAAAAAGGTCTCATGGGTGGTGCTGGATCCTGCACTGCACCATGCTGGTAGAACACCTTTACATCTCATTTGGAGTTTTCTTGCAGATTCTTTTCCCTAACATTCCCCTTGTGCTTTCTGTACTTTCTAACTATAGTTCCCTAAGGTACGAGAGAATGGTGATTCAGCCTGGCAGCACCACAACATTCAGCAAGCAGCACGTGGTAGTTTTTAAACATCCTCTGGAAAATCACTCATGGCTATGCAGGTAGAGGCTGCGAGTGTGCCAGGTCTGCCTGCTCTTTTGAGGTCTCTGAAGGCACAGGCAGCTCTGCCAGCACTAATGTAGGAACAGACATTAGTTGCAAGGGAAGTGGCTGTTGAACACAATGGTCAGTAACTACAAGTGCAAAGCCAGCAACTTGATTCTGGAAATGTGGGCTTTGACGAATGATTTAACCCCTCAGAATGCATCTTTTCCTGTTTCCAACAGAGATGATAATTGAAAAGACCTAAAAAGTTGGTGGCACCATTAATTAGAGTGTGTTTGGAACCTGACAATAATTGAGTGCTCAGGAGTTAATAAAAACAACTGTTTGTATATGATGAAAAAAGCCCCTCTTTTGCAGAACAGTTCTTGATTATTTATACTTGTGAAGGTATTGCTAGAGAGCTATAATAACTAAGTGCCTAAACTTGTCACTCATCAAAAGTTCTATGTTTGGAAATACTTTGTTTCCCAGAGTCCACATGCTAAAAGCTTGGTCCTAGTGTGCTGTTAAAAGGCAATAGGACCTTTAATAGGTGGAGCCTAGGGGGAAGTTATTGCACCCCATAACTTGTTCTCTGGCTTCCTCACTCTCCCTCTCCATGTGCTCCCATCATTGTGATGCCATCTCCTTGACATACTCACCAGAGCTAAGCTGACTTTGGCATTTATCTTTGAATCTCCAGAACTCTAAGTTAAACTTTTCTTTGTAAAATTACTTAGCTTCAGGTATTCATGATAGTAACAGAAAACAGACTAATACAAGTCCGAAACAAGTTTCCATGACTGGTCGGTACATCTCTCCACAAAATGATTTCTGGGTTCAGATGCTGCCTGTCTTATGACTCTGACATAATCAGTGCCTCATTCCCAGAACTGCCATGAAAGGGAAAACACCATGGAAGAAAACACATGGAGGTTATAAAGGGTTTGGTCTGAAAGTGGGATACACTATTACTGAACCTGATCCATCACTTAGAACTTTATCTCATGGCCA
>PVKN010010042.1:11106-23190 GCA_004027915.1 Capromys pilorides
AGGAGGAGGAGGAGAAGGAGAAGGAGAAGGAGAAGGAGAAGGAGAAGGAGAAGGAGAAGGAGAAGGAGAAGGAGAAGGAGAAGAAGAAGAAGAAGAAGAAGAAGAAGAAGAAGAAGAAGAGCAGCAGCAGCAGCAATTCATCTCTGTCAGATGATAAATCAATCTGAAAGCTGGACCTGAAGCCATCATCTTAGTGACCAGTCAAAGCTGTTTGACCCTTGTCCTATATGTAAACCTGAAATGAGAATTGACAGTCCTACATCGTTGACAAAGTGACTTCCTAGGGATTCAGCCTTTTTTCACAGCACTGATGGCACTCACAGAACAGCTATACTATGTAGTTAAAATAACAAAGATGTGTCCTTTTCTGAACCTGTCATCCCAGAGGGCACCTCATTCAATCAACCAAGGGTCCCTGATCTGGTAAAGCAAGCCAGTTGTCATTGTGCAGTAGCCTAGGGTCCCTTCTGTCATTAGATGCCCCTGGTGTCTAAGTAGTACATGAAAAATTCCATGGCTATTATTGAAGCTATCTTTGTGGCCATTAGCTCTGCTATAGTTTGGGTATAGCTTCGGTGTCTCCCAAATTTCATGTGCTGAAATTGAACCTCCTTTCTGAGATAGTAAAAGAATGGAAACTTAATCTAACTATGATGTTTACAGGTGGAAACTTAGGAAAAGGATTAGAATTAGATAAAACCATTAGGGACATGTCATCATGTTGAATCCTGATAGCTTTAAAAGGAGACCAGAGGAGACACTTGTACAGATATGTTCCTTGTCTCTGCCACCAGGTACTACACTACACCACCTTTGGCTACTGCACAATGACAACTGGCTTTACCATATCAGGGACCCTTGGTTGATTGAATGAGGTACCCTCCTGGATGACAAGTTCAGAAGAGGACACATCTTTGTTATTTTGACTATACAGTATAACTGTTCTGTAAGTACCATCAAAAAAAGTCATCACCAGAGGTGGCTCCTTGAACTTGCACCTCCAAAACTATAAGAAAAATAAATCTCTTAGCTTTATAAAGTAGCCCACCCTAAATATTTTGTTATGGTAATTTAAAAATAGATGATTAATATATTCTGTAACTTCTCCAACTATAAGTCCACAAGCCAAACCAGAACCATATGCCAAAATAAATCTCTTAGCTTTATAAAGCAGAAAACCCTAAGTACAGTAATATCTCAGTTCACACACACTTCTATTTGTAAACAATTTGGTTTTTTGAATCTGGCAAAAAAAATTTGTGTTTATGAATTCTGCATCAGATGACACACATAACCACAGCCATCTATTTTCCACACACCAACACTAATGTAGTCACATTATCCAAAATTGTGAAAAAAAATGAAGTTCACAAACTGAGGTGCCACTGTATTTTGTTACAATAATTAACAAAATAGATGAATACATTCTGCAACTTCTCCAACAATAAACCAACCACAGTAAATGTAAAACTTTTGCAGAAACTCAGTTTACCCAAAGCTAAGTTGTTAGAAAGGGGCTATACAAAGAAAGAAACCAGGATTGAGTTCAGAAGTCAGTCTCTGATTATAGGCTAATTGACCACTAATATGTAACTGAGAGGATACATGTCTTTAGAGCCCAAGATGAATTAGATGACTAGTGGTGAGGATCCTGTGAACAGGACAGATACAAAAACATGATGCTCTCTACTTCTAGAAAGGAGAGTGGGGGTGAAGAACAAGTGTCACACATGCCCTGCCATGCCTTCCAACTCTTTACTGCTTGCAAACCACCTCCTCTCCCATCTTCATCCTTCAGCACATGCAGCTGGCTCAGTCTGAAATATCCTCTCTAATCCTGTCTTGAGAAGTTCTATTAGTCCTGGTGCCTTCTCTGCCAATGTACACCAATCAAAGAGTTCCCTCCTCTGCAGTTCTGCTGTGGCTATGTTTGCTGCTCCTCAGTCTAGTTTTGAGGCAATCCAGTACCCAGAACTGCTGGCTCTAACTCACCTCTCCCTATTTCAAGCAACCAGAACTGCTCTGCTGAATCATTCCCAGTTCCCCCCAGTAGACATGCCTACTTATAGCCTCTGGGGCCTGCCTAAAAATGTCTTATCATCCCTCTCTGCCTGATCCTTTTTTTTTTTTTTCACATATTCGTTTTCTTCTATGTACTCTGCAAATGCAGTTTTCAGTTCTTCCTTCCACCTTGATTGCCACTCTACACCTAATTTATATATAAATTCTAAAGCCAGTTTCCCTATAATTAGCACTTGTTACGTTGTGTCATACTTTCCTCTTTATGTCTTGACTGCATAACCACTTTGTTCAGCTCACCACTGTGTGTTCAAGCAGCTGGCCAGTCTGACGTAGATTAGTTGGCATTTACACTGGACAGGGTTTCATTGACAAAGTCAGCAGCAGTTCCA
This sequence comes from Capromys pilorides, assembly GCA_004027915.1. Classification (NCBI taxonomy): domain Eukaryota; kingdom Metazoa; phylum Chordata; class Mammalia; order Rodentia; family Capromyidae; genus Capromys; species Capromys pilorides. Next base: position 13,518 of record PVKN010010042.1, read on the forward strand.
AAGGCGAAGACTCAGGACTGTGGTCAGTAGGACCATTCATTTACATATACTTTGCCAAACTGCTGTGGGTGCCCAGACCCTCAAAAATCAGGAAGCTTGTGGAACTACCTTAGACCCAGAAAAGGGTAACTTCAATGCCTGGTAGCTGGGTCTTGAGTCATGCAGGGGCTTAAGACTCTGACAATTCTATTTCCAGCAATCTCCCCTCTGTTTCTAAAGGTTCAATATTACAGATCAGAGGTAAATACTTAACCTTCTTCACACTTGTAAGACACTAGTTAATGCTGCAGCCAAGAGAGCCCTTGAACAATCAGGGCATTCATAAGACCACTAGAAAGATCAATTGTGAAGCCTTTTATTATCTGAGCAATATATGTATGTAGATCCTGAATAAAATAATGATTACAATTCCTGGGGAGCTACATTAGACTTCCTAAATCTAACCCTCAGGATGAAGAAATCTGAGCTAGCAAATGCTCAAGTTACTGTTGAAAAGAGGACTCCTCTGCAGTTAGATAAATACCCAGTATCCAAAAGCATTTGCACGTTCCCATCAATTTCAATCATGAGGCAAACCTGAGACACTTGACTATAAGGGGAGGACATCAGTCCTGTTTACATCATCCTTTTTATTTATTTCTATCGTGCCAAATAATGAATGGTGGCACTGCTGCCATGTCTCCAGAGGCACTGGGATACACTACACAAACATTACTCATTGAACTGAATTTTGATTGGCTTGGAATAGAGGCTTGTACTTGTACTATAGCCAATCAGAAAAAAAAAAATTTCTCTCTCCATTCATTAAACATTAAATCATAAATTAAAGAATGCACAGCCTATCCTCAGTAAACTGAGGGATTACAAACAGACATGGATTAACTGAAATGGAAAGTAAATCCTTAACTATGTATCTTATTCATGTGTTAGGTTTTCAGTGGCAGAAAAAAAATTTAAACACAAGTCATTCACCACAACTACAAAACAGTTTGAGGGAAGTTGGTTGCGGACTAAAATTTCTTATCTGCAAAACTACTTTATGCCATGCTTCCTGAGCTGCACCAAAGGCTATCTGCTCTAATTTGGTGTCTAAAGTCGTCCCCTGCTGGCTTTCCTGCTTACTGTCTCTCCCTTTTAAAGACCATGCTGAATTCTAAGATAACCACTGCAATGCAAGGCCATAAAGAAAAAAGCTAAATAATGAGTTCAGAGTGCAGAAACTGCCCAGCCTCACATCTGGAAGTCACTGAGTACATGCTGAATAGAGGAAGTGTTCCCAATAGGAATAAAATACCTAGCTGTATCTCTCTCCTGCCCAGAGCCTTTCAGCAGCTCCTTGCTGCTCCTTCAGTTAGTGCAGCTCTAATCAGTACCCTTCCTGATATAGCCTGTTTTGTTTCAGTAGGTTCATCTGACTCCAGGATTGGCCATCCTGAGCCTCTGGCAGTTCCTTACATGCCCTCTATTGTCTTCTAAGATTTGTTGTGTGTGGTTCCTCAAACACTTGTCTCCACTTGCCCCTACTTGATCTTTCAATGCCAGATAAGAGTTCACTCCTACCTAGGTTGCTGTCTCTCCCATACTACGTCCCTAACAGTCACTTTCCTGTCTTTTCTTAACCTCAGTTCTCTGAGGCGGGATCTAGGCATTCTTTTTTTTTTTTAATGTATTTGGTACAGGGTCTCACTACACAGCTCCAGCTCGTAGTGTTTCTCCTGTCTTCAGCCTTTCCCTCGCTGGGATTACAGGTGTACACCACTATACCCGGTCTCAGTGGCTGGCTCAGTGTGCCCAGGTGCACAGTTGGTACAGCCTGTGGTACCAAGGATCAAACCCCAGTCCCTGAGCTTGCCTAAGCAGGCGCTTAGTCTTGCTGGCCCCTTTTTCTCTTTTTAATCAATATTGTGTCTGCGTTGTCTGAAATAGAGCTTATTATCAGAAAATAATTGTTGAAAGATTGTGAGACAACAGCCAGGCAGGACTGATCTCAGAAAAGACATATGCAACTTTTTGAAATGAAGACTTGACCCACTTAGGCTCACTCAGAAAAGCTAAGACAGGATCCAGGGGCCGGCAAGATGGCTCAGTGGTCTAAAGCGCCTGCTTAGGAAAGCTTAGGCAACTGCAGGGACAAAGTTCGATCCCTGGCACTACATGCTGTGTCAGCCCACACCCAGGGCAGGATGAGCTGGCCACAAAAACGCTGGAACTTTTAGGTGGGCATGGTGGCGCACACCTATGATCCCAGCACTTGGGAGGCTGAGGCAGAAGGATCTATGCAAGTTCAAGACCAGCCTGGGCTACAAAACCGAGCTCAAGGCCAGCCTGAACTGCATAGCAAGACCCTGTCTCAAAAAGACAGGATCCAGTGACCCTCTACATCTATACAATACAGCAAATACCCATATAACAGGTATGGGCCCCATTCACTCCTGCCCTTTACCAGTCCCAGTTTTAGGAGTGGTGCTAAATCCTTAGGGACACTCAAGTAAGAACCTGAGACTGCTGCAACCCTTTTAAACACCACAAACAGACTTTTGCTAGGTTCTTTATTGAGGGGTTTTTTTAGCTTTTAAGTAAACCTCCTTTAAGTGACTTGAAGGTATTATAGGCAGGTCTCAATGTATCTGTACTCCAAGCCTGATAATTGGAAAGGAAAGAGTGACTTTTCTCAGGTTTTATGGCCTCCAGGACCAGAAGCAGTGACAAATAGAATTATACCACTTCCTGATGTTGGCCCATTTAGTAAAACCAAGCCAGTGACATGATTCACATGTGTCCTTCATGTTAATTTTCAGACAATTCTCAAGAAAATGTGAACTCTGATTCACCCTAGATGAAGACCTCCCCAAATAAATTTCCATTTACATTCCTCTTCATGCTTTATCTAAGGATTAACATTAACAATAGTAATAAACGGAAACAAAACAAAACTGGAAGCATGTTGGCTTTCTTGGTAAAGCTAGAAGGGAAATGAATTTCAACTCTTTAAAGAGTTTTGTTACTATTTTTGAGAAAAGAAGTTTTTAAAACAGTCATCTTCAGAGTCTGGTGCAAAACTGAGATGCTGTTCTCTAATTTTGGTTAAATATATAACATATTAATTATAGTCAAAGCACAGGTGTCCATTTCAGACTTAAAGACACCTCCCTCAGCAGACCAGGACCTTAAAGGTCGCCCGACAAAGGTGGCAGGTGGTTGGTTAGATGGGTTCTACCTAATTTACAATTTGAGTCACCCGCACAAAGCTAAAGCTGTTGAAAACTCAGCCCCATCCTCCAGCAGGGATCCTGGGAACAAAGCACTTCCCCCTCTTTAACGGTAAAACCTCAAACCACAAAGGTGTTAGAAAAGAGAAGTTAGCAGGAGCGCCCCTCTAATTGTCTATTCTTTTGCACTGTTTATTGGATCATTAAAATCTTACGAGGACTTCAAGATAATGTAATTGTATTCAGGGCCTGTCTCTGATTACACGGAAGTCGCTCACTTTAAATTTTTCTCTCCAAGTCTCGTTCTTTCTGAAAGAACCCTTCAAGCATTCTCCTGACGTGCAATTTGAGTAATTCGTGGTCTCCGCAGGGGTGGGGGTGGGGCGTGCCACCTCACACACCTGTTGTCAGGTGACAGGGCCAGCAGTAGCACGCACACTCTACTTTCCACCCTACCGCACCCAACCCCTGCTAGTCTCTTCGCTTCTGGCCTTCTCTGCTCAGGGAACCTTGAGTCTTCCGGAGTTACCTTAAAAAACAAAACAAAAACCCCAAACCTTCCGACCACAAAGCAAACAAAAGGCAGATCCAGAGGGCATCGAGAAGCAGGGATTCCCGTGGCCCCTTTCCAACCCATCCTCACAGTCCCCCACCCCTGCCCAGCCCTGGCTTCAGTCCGGAGAGCAGCGCCCCACCCCAGCCCCCGCCCTAGACGCCCCCAGGACACGGAGCCTGCGGGCTGCACCGAGGGCCCCCGCGCTCGGGCCTGACTTATTGTGCCACGGCGGGTCCTCGCGGCCGGCGGGAGCGCAACCAAGTACAACTCCGCGCGCCCCAGCGGCGGGACGCCGGGGCCTGGGCGGAGCAGCCGGCGCCTCGGGGCCTCCGCGACCGCGGCCAGCGTGCCGGCCCCGCAGGTCTCCAAAGGAGGGGGCCTCGCCAGCTCCTTCCCACAAAAGCGCCCGGGCGCGGGCAGGAGATGCGCTTCGAAGAGAAGTTGGTTTCCGGGTTTGCTTTTTGAACAGAATCAAGGGGATCCCGCGCGGGCGGGGAAGGCCTGGGCCGGCCCTGGCGGCGCGGCGCCCTCTGGGCCACGCGGGCGCAGCAGCCCGAGTCCAGCCGAGGCCGCCGTGCGCGCCGCGCCGCTCCCGGGCGCGGAAGCTGGACGGCCACCGGCGACGGACGCGGGCGGTGGGGCCCCGGCGCGGCGTGGGGCCCGCGCGGCACTTACGGGGCGGCTCGGCGGCGGCGGCGGCAGCAGGGTGTCCGGCCTGAGGCCTCTCGGCCGCTCGCGCCTTTTCTCTCCGCTCCTCGCTGGCCCGCCCGCCTCCTCGCTTCCCGCCCGCGCGCCCCGCGCTCGCTCCCTCCGCCGGCTCCGCCGCCGAGTGAACTGGAACCAGTCGCCGCGGCCCGGGATCCCACAATGCACAGCGCGCCGCTCGTCACATCCCATCCCGTCCCCGCGCGTCCGGCCACCCCCGCCCCGCCCGCGCGCGCCACCCGGCGCCCAGGCCTTGACCCTGGCGCACCTTCGGGCCCCCGGCGTCGGCGGGCGCCTCTGTCTTCTGCGGCACCAAGGTCCAGCCCGCTGGACTCCTGTCCCCCGGCCTCGCGTTCGCACGCGGGACGCTGAGGAGCGGCCCGAGCCGAGTCCTTGAAGAGTCCAGGTCCTCTGAGGGCCATTCTCCAGAGCACGTCCAGGTCTCTGCCTCCCGAGAGAGCACCTACTCTCTGCCTGGCCCAGAACCCGGGTCTTTCGCCGCCTCACCCCAAGTGTGATCAATCCGGGGAGGGGTCATGATTGCGAACTCCGTGACTACTTTCTCCACCACACGCAGTAGAGTTTTCCTGCGCCTCAGGTCCCCAGTGTCTTCTGATGAAGCCATCCGCAAGCCCTTGAGAGCCCCAAGATCACTACTGACCCCACCCTCAGCTCCTCTGGGGTTCTTCAAAGTCACTCCACCCCGTTTATCCCGAAGTCTGGACTTGCTTTGTGCATGAAAGCAGTTAGCTTCTGCAGCAAACGTTGGCTATTGGCCCGAGTTCTGATTTATTATAATAAACAGGATGTCACACACATTTTCTTAAAAAGCAAAACAAAAAACTACAGACAACAGAAAGAGGAGGGGCGGCAGCATCAAAGTCCAGCCCCTATTCCTAAATTGGTGTTTTCCCTCCAAGGCATTAGTGACCCATCCAAGGTGCTTAACCAGAAATCTCCCGTCTATTCCCCTCTTTCCAAAGTCTGAAGAACCTTAACAGCCTGTACACAGCTGTGAACTAAATTTGAATAATCACAAATGAGTCGCTGATGAAGATTGTGAGTGTATTGGAAGGCTTTCCCATGCTTCAGGCAGCAAGGCAGTCGCGGTAGTAACCCATTCCCTCATCTTGGTGCAGTACTTGACACCATCTTTAAAAGTTTGCAAAGGGCTAGGATTTTAGCACGGTGGTGGAATGCTTAGCCAAAGTGCACTGGAGGTCTTGGGTTAGACCTTCAGCACTAAAGAAGAAGAGTGAAAAAGCATGGTAGAGTATTAGCCGAAAGTTGGCAAAGCAGTGTCCATTATGGCCTCTTATGTGTTCATTAACTCAGTTTATTTATTTACCTGTTTTGCAGTACTGAGGATTGAACTCAGGCATTGAGCTACATCTCCAACCCTTTTTACATATAAATATTTATTATTGTCGCTTTGAGACACAGTCTTGCTGAGTTGCTAAATTGGCCAGGCAGGGCTTAAACTTGCAATCTTCCTGCCTTAGCCTCTCAAAATGCTGGGATTACAGATGTGCACTACCATGCTCAGCTCATTAATTCAATTAAATACTGACAACATTCTTTGTGTCATGCATCCTTTGGGGAAGGAGCAGTTTGCTAAACTATATTTTAGATTTTCAAATCTGCTTAACATTAAACACATTTGTACTCCTAATCTGTTTAGTCTTTGTCACTTTTTTTTAACCCTACCAGTCCTATATGAGCATTTTACCAGGTATTCCATAACAATACTTCTCAAACTATTTGCATTCGGAAAACTTTGACTTGAAAATGATTGAAGACACTGAAGAGTTATTACTTTGTCTACAAATCAACATTGTTTATATCTGTTAACATTTGGTCTATTAAGAGCTGGGCTTTAATAGCTCAGCAGTAGAACACTTGCTTGCATGTACAAGGCCCTAGGTTTGATCCCTAGCACTGACAGTCATGTTCTATCAGAAATTAAAACAGAAAAATGTAAATATTTACTAATTTATTCTTTAAAATGGCAACATATATGCAAGTTATATGTTAACACAAATTATGTATCTTTATGAAAAATAATTATATTTTCCAAACAAAAGATTAGAAGAGTTGTATAGTTTTACAATTGTACACCTCTCTTTAATATCTGGTTTTACAGAACTGCCTGATGATTTTCCTGCCTGATGGATTTTCCTGCATGAGGTTCTTCTTCTATTAAAACTACATTTGTGTAAAAAATGCATTCATTTCACATATTAAAACTGGGTCTGGTGGAGGGTTCAGCTATAGACACACTCAAGTCTAAATAACCATCGTTTGCCAATCAGACCCAGTTTGTTCCTTAGAAACAGCAACCGTTCTTCCAGGGCCCATGACAATGTCTTTTCTTTCTTTCTTTTTTTTTTCATCAGAAGAAAATGAATATTCCTTCTTTTTATTCTATTTTATTCTATTTATTTTAATAGATGATATTATACATTTACCAACTGGGTACAGTGGTGCCCACATGTAACCCTTGCTATTTGAGAGGTTGAGGCTGGGCAGCTTATCAAGACTATGTATCGTATGCCTACAGGCATAAAATACAGTTTGCTATGCCTTCATGCAGAATGGGGTCCAAGAAGGCAAAGGTACTCATAGCTCGCAAAACCACTGTGCACCCTGGCTGTCAGGTGCACAGCAGTCTGCCTCAGGGCAACCAGCCCAGTCTGTTAGATCCCAGTTCTGTGCCTGCTTCCCATTTAGTGACATGGACTATTTTAAATGTGTCCTGAAGGGTTGAGATTCAATAGAGTTAATACCTTGTACTGCTTTGTTAAGGACATTTTGAAGCTGATGTTTTCCTGTGAGTGCTTGGAAATAAAGAATATATAATTATCGATACAGTTTGAGGGCATTGCTAATTTGTGTTCAGTCACCAAAATTTTATTCACTATAAGTTTTGTGCCAATCATACAAAGATCAATGTTAAAAGTCAAAAAATATCTTAGTATTGCCATGGCAATAGTCTTGACTTTCCAAGTCTCCAAAAAGGGTTTGTCTTGAGAATCACTGTTCTATAACATCCTGGAGCTGGCATAGCCTTAATTTAACCAGTGATTGCAGCCCCACTTTCTCCTTTCTCTCCTCCTCCCCCTCCCCCTTCCTTTTTTTCTTCCTCTTCCTCTTTCACCTTTCTTTTCCTTTCCCTTCTCAGGCCATTTCTGACTCTAAAAACACAACATGATGAATATCTTCAGAGAAACGTTTTGTGCAATCTGGATTTTAGGATTGGCTAAATTCTTATGGGCAGAATTGCTGGGTCAGGGACCCAGATTTCAAAGCTCTGACACAAAGGCCACAAGATCCTGCCAGGAACTCAAGTAGGTGCTGAATGTGTGTATAGGGCAGCCTTCCTGGCTTCATTCTGAGTGTTAAAAATTTCTGTGATCTGGGAAACTTACAATGGATGTGTCACCTTTCCCTTCATTTCTTTCAGCTCTTGCGCTGAGAGGTAAGGAGGGAGTCTGCAGTGAGCTTTGAGGAGCACACATCCAAAGAAGAACATGTGTGCACCAGGGGGCTGGGATCCCAAGAAAGAAGCCAGCCCACCTCTTGTACTTCTTTTTCTCCTGCTTGGCCTCCACAGAGAAACTGATATACTTCATTCCACCCAAGGGACTCATTTATCTTCTCTGTGGGCATTGATAACTCTATTTCTCACTTGATTATTTCAGAGAGCTCTTCTTCTTTGACCTACAAATTGGTAGCAATATCTGACACTGTCCCTGTTTTTTTTATGGCTTCTGCTCCTCCTGCTTTTGCTAAGCTGTGATGCCCAGCAAAAGTGCAGGTAAATAAGTGTCCTTGATGAGGAAGCCCTGCTGGAGTGTGTGAGAGGTGGAGAGGGACTTTCCATACCTAGAGGCCTCTCTAGATACAATGTCTAGCCTCCCTCAACTACTAGTTGAGCTGGGTGGAAAATACAGTCTGAATAATTCAGGCTACTCGTAAAGCTGTAGAGCTGATGTGGTGATCTGTGGAGCATCGTGAGTTCCTGAGACCCTTTTATGAGGTCTGTGGGTCAAAACTATGTTCATAATTCTATCAAAGGCTTATGTGCTTTTTTTCACTGTGGTAACACACATGCATTGATGATACAAAAGCACTTGGTTGGCAAACTGTTGGTGCCTTGTCGTGAACCATGGAACTGGTCCCAGACAGTGGATTGGCAGTCAGAGCATTCTTCACCCCATCTCTTTCAAAACTCTGCTCACTTCACCTAGTTCCATCAAGCCCTTAATGAAACAAATTTTAAAAATTTTAAAATGTATCCCTTCCACCATGAACTTGAAAGCTTCATAGTATATTAAAACTCTGAGGAGATGGGAAATGGTATTATCTAATGCAATTTTTTAAGTTGTATAATAAATCTGTAAATGTACAAGATCTGCAGAGCTTCATAGGTGATGAATGTATGATGTTACAAAAGCATGCATGGGTAAAGAGACGTTCTCAAAACACTACATATTCCAACATATTTGATGTCACATAGTATGAAAAGTTAACAACCTATGTTTAGGCCCTATATAACAAGTAAACCTTTAAGAATTGGCTACTCGTTTTGACACAGAATCAGAAAACAGTATCAACAGTTATCTGAAAAGATTATTATAATATCCCTTACCTGATCGCATTAGAAACAAATACGGAATGGAGAAGGACAAAAAAAGGACCAGAGAGGGATGAACTGGAAAAATAATATCATTATTCATGATTTCTAAAATAGGTGTATATAAATATACATGTGTACATGTACATACATGGTTTATATGTAAAATGTACCCCATAGCTTCATACACTCATAGGTGGTCTTGGGGAGGTGATTGGAGCATGGGAGTGTGATACCACTGGGTTAGTCTACTGATAGGTTTATAGCTGGGTGTGATGTTGAGAAAAGAAGCCTGGTAGGAAGAGGTGGATCATTGTAGGCAGGGCTTAGTAGATGTGTATCTGTCTTCTTCCCTTAACTGCTGCTGCTTCCTGCCTCCATGCCCCTCTGCCAGGCTGCCCTGCCTTGGAGCCAGCCAGCTATGGATTGAAACCTCTATAAAGTGTAAGGTAATAAAAAGCTTTCTTCCTTTAATTTGTGGGTGTTGGGTATTTTGTTCAAAGCAATGAGAAAGTAACTAATACAGGAGAGAGAGAGAGAGAGAGAGAGAGAGAGAGAGAGAGAGAG
>PVKN010010043.1:0-23088 GCA_004027915.1 Capromys pilorides
CAGGCAGGCAAGGTAGCGCGCGCGGGAGTGGAGTCGGGGGGGGGGACACCCGGCGTCCGCTGCGGGCGAGAAGAAGTAGTTCCAGGGAGGCGGCGTGGGGGGGGGGGCTTTGTTGGTTTTTTTGAGACAGGGTCTCACTATGTAGTTTGAGGCCGGCCTTCAACCCATTATGTAGCTCAAGCTGGCTTTCAACTCATGGTAGTCCTCCTTTTTCATGCTTCTAAGTGCTGGGATTAAAGGTGTGTACCTTGTGCCTTGCTAAAAACTAACATTTTGGCAATATTGAGTCTTTCTGCCTGTAAATATGGTCTCTCCATTTTCTTGTTCTTTAATTTTTTTCTTTTTTTAAATTTTTTTCATTTGAGTTTTTGTAGTTTGCCTAATATAGATCTTCATATTCATTACATTTCTGTCTCATTTCATTTTGGAGGTGCCTGTGTGAATGGTATTAGGGCTTTAATTGCAAATTTCAAGTGTTCCTTGCTATCATGTAAAAAATTGATTGGCTTTTCTATAGCAACCTTGTGCATCCTTGCTCTGTAGTTACTTATTAGTTCCAGGAGTTCTTTGTTTGGTTCCTTGGGATTTCTTGCATAGATAGTCATATCATCTGGAAACAAAGACCATTGCAGATTGTGCCAGTGGTACATCTTGTCTTTTCTGTTTTCATTCGCCCGGATTTACAGTATAATTTTTTAAAAAATGATTGTGGTGGTACACATCAGTAATCCCAGCATCCTGGGAGGCAGAGGCAGGAGGATTTTGAGTTTAAGGTCAGCCAGCAGTTTAACCATTTAGTGAGACCCTATCTCAAAATAAAGAGGACTGGAGATGTAGTTCAGTAGAGGGCCCTGGGTTCAATCCCTAGTACTGCACCGGAAAGATAGCTCAGTAGAATAAGTGCTTGCTTGGCAAGCGCAAGTTCCTAAGTTTAATCCCTAGTACCCCCCCCCCCCAAAAAAAAAAAAATCCCTAGTACTAAACAAAGGAACAAAAACAAATAAGCCTGTGTATCCCTCTATGCATTCCCAGCCAGCCAGGCTCACCTGTAACATCTGATTTCCTTGTCCTGTGGATCTTTTCTATGGACTTTGAGGCCACTTATAGTGGCAGCACCGTGTTCACGTTCAGTGGGCTCTCTCATGGGTTCTATTAGTGGGTTCTATTTCCTTGTAGTGGCATCTAGAAAGAATTTTCCCGTTGCACACAGCCCCTCCAGCAGTGTTGAGCTGTGATTGGCTGAGAGAGCAACAATGTCCTCAGTGTCTTTGTCTTGCCAGCCAGCAGGTTGTATAGGATGTGCAGACACTCATTCATTTTGTCTTGCCCTGCTGTGTGAGAGCCTCAGGTTGCCTGCCATAGGCTACCTGTGCTGCACGTTCTGAACATACCAGCCATGGCTTTTGACTTGCATTTTCTACAGATTTATCTTGGAAGCTCAGAGACTATTTTTTTCTGGTGCTAGAGATAAAATTTAGGTCCTTACTCATGTTAGGCAAACACTCTACTGCTGAACTATATCCCAGCCCAGAAGGGAACTTTTGTAAGTATGTTTGTATATACTTTTTAATTATTTTTTTAATGTATTTGGTACAGGGTCTTAAAGTACAGCTCAGACTCGTAGTGATCCTCCTGTTTTCAGCCTCCTCAGTACTGGGATTATAGGTATGCACCACCTGGGGGGTGCATGGGAGTGGTGGGGAGCAGGGCCAACATGAAATGTGGTGCTGGGGATTGAATGCCGAGCCCTGCACTTACATAAGCAGGTGCTTAGTCTGTTGAGCTATCTTGCTGGCTCTTATTTGTATGTACTTTTAAGTTAAAATAGCTCTTGATTTAAACTAAATCAGTTTGTTAGGACTAAAAAGTATTCTTTAAGGGGTAGAAGAGTAGCTCCATGGTAGATCCATGGTAGACAATTATGTGACATACATGAGGCCCTGGATTGATTCTCCAGCACTACTAAATAACAACACCCAAATATTCTTTAACAATTTTTGCCTGAGTGTAGTGGCACAGGCCTATAATCCCAGCACTTGGCAGGCAGTGATAGAAGAGGAATCACTATAAATTTGAGGCCAACCTGAGCTACATAATAAGTTCAAGTCTTGCCTGCACTACAAAGTGAGACCCTGTCGCCCCCCCCCCAAAAAAAAGCAAAGCAAAAAGAATTATTGATGAGTAGCAATAAATTTTCAGCAGTCAAAACTTTGTAATGGTATCTGTCCCTCCTCTCTACTGACCACACCAGACTTCTCTAGATATGTTTCTAGAACATTCTGATTACAGAGGAGGATGTTTATAGATTACTTTCAACCTCCCAAGAAAACGCTAGATTCTACTCTTCCATAGCTTACAGTGTTTGTAGAGCATGAGATTTTTCCAGATCAGCAGGTGCAGTGTGCTGTTTCTTGACAGTCTACAATATTTACCTCAGTTTCTCTCTGAGACCTCTGAAATTGTGAGCCAGAATCACCTCTTCTCTGAGTGGTTGATCTCAGGTGTGTAGTCACAGTGGCAGAAAGATGGCTGACCACGACACTGTGCACCCTGTGAACTTTTTGACATCTGTCAGCCTGATGGGTAAAGAATCTCACTGCAGTTCTGGGGGACATTTCTTATTACAGCTGATGTGGCACATCTTGCATTAAAAAAAGTCATGCGTATGTCCTTTCCTTTCAGACAGATACCATGTTGTCTTCCTACAGAAGAGTCATGTTCTTGTTTGCTCCATCCTTAGCATGTGTTTCAGCATGAGGCTAAGGCCTCCCAAAGGTGCTCATGGTGTAGTAACTCACTTATTTTGGTCCTTGATGGTTTTCAGCGTAATGGGCATCCATCCCATTGTCTTGAATTATCGTAACTTTTCATCCAAGCACTGGACTGCAGTGGGCCCTCCCAGGACCCAGGAGGTGAGACTTTCTGTGTCACCATAGGTGTTTGGAGGGGCCAGTTCTCTTGTATGCACCACAGCCAACCCAGAGATGACTTTAATTAGCACACTGACCCACTGCACCCTGTTGACACCTCTCCAGTAGAGGTGCACAGATGTGTTTTTGTACTTCTTTGTGCTTTAGAAGTCTAACTTTAGGAAAGCCACCCTTCAGTATGCTTTATTCCAGCTCAATGCCCTTGAGGGACTTGGACTTTGTTGCCTTGGCCACTCCAGCTTCCCTGTTCTCCCCTTCCTGCTCTGTTCCCTTTGGGCCCCAGGACATCTTGATTGTGTTGTCCACATGGGGTAGTGGCTCTGAGGGCTTCCCTGCTTCCTCTGGGAATGGGGACAGCTAGGGCTAGATTTTAAATGTCTTGGTCACAGAGCATTATCTTGTGAGGGCTTTTCAAAAGAGTGCAGCAAAGTACTTAGGGACTTGCATTTGTAGTTTGAGGGCATGACCTATGCATGATTTCCACTGTCCTGGTTGGCACTGTTTTTAAGCAAACACATTCTAGAAATGTGGTAAAGAAGAAACTTCTGTCAAAAGTGGGTCAAAGACAGCATCTCGGCTCAGGCTTTCTGACCAGGTGTGAAGATGCTGACAGGAAGGCAAAGTTGGCAGTATTGGTTCCACACTTGGGCTGCTCTTTTATGTGGGATGCTGTGGGCCAAAACAGAGGTCAGAGCCCAGCAGGTTATGAAGAGCCCAGTCAGAAGTCACCAGCCTAGGACCAACATCTAAAGTTCTGGGGAATTCTGGGGGCCTGGATTGTTAGACTTTCCCAGATGTCTCTGTGACCCTTGTGGAGGGACAGACATGCTGCTGAGTTGAAAACTCCATGATGACAGGGGCTCTGGAGGATCACCTGTGGGGATGGAGCCACAGGAAGAGCAGAGCCCCTTTCCTGTCCTGGAAGTGGAGGGATCTGGTGGACCTGCCTTAGCTGAGAGACCTCATTATGTCCCCCATGGGGCAGCCTGGTCTGTGTCCACATCTTCCACATATAGCACCCATGCTGGAAATGTATGTCTTGCATTGGTAAATGGAAACAAGACAGGTATTCCAGCCTCTAGGGAGGCTGAGGCAGGAGGATCGCTGTGGGTTTGAGGCCAGCCTGGACTTCATAGTGAGTTCAAGACCAGCCTAAACTACATAGCAAGACCCTATCTCCAGAAACAAAAAAAAAGAAACCAAACAAAACAAAACAGAAAAACAGGACAGGCACAGACAGTAGTCTCTGTAGGAGAACACTGGCTTGAAGCCCTTTGAAGAATAGGCCCCAAAACTCCTGTCCCAGTTTAAGGAGGCTGGAGGCCTGGTGGCTAATCACTGTCTGTGCCCTTGGAGCAAATACATGAACAGCTGTGAGGAGAAGCACTATAGCTGGGAACATCAGCTGTACATGTCTAGTTTGGAGAATTCAGCTCAAAGTGCTGCCTCTGTCTGCTGCTGGTTGTGGTGGAGAACGTCTTTACTCTTAGGAAGCTGCAGGCTGTTGGATTTGAGGGAGGTCCTAAGGTTAGAAAGTTACTTGTGTTTCAGAAAAGTGAGGTGAAATGTTAGTATCTGGGAGAAAGGAGTATAAGAGTTTATCATTCTCATCTTTCAGCATTGCTATAGCATTTTCTAAGTTGCCCAAGCTAGCCTTGAAATTGAGTTCCTCTTGCCTAGCCTCCTGAGTAGCTGAGAATACAGGCATCTGTCACAATACCCAGTTTGGAGATTTTAAAATTTCAGAGTAAGAATTTCACTGGCACCCAGGATGTTGAGAATTGTTACTTCCTTTCCTTGGGTGGTTCCTCCTAACCCACATGCCACACTGCTGCCAGATCAGGTACCATTTACTCCAAAGTAGCTGTGCCTAGTGGCTGCACATCCCACTTTTTGTTATTTCATCCTTATAACCCCTTTGGAATAGATGATGTGGTGTCTTTCCAGGTATGAGGACTGAGTCACCTGCCCCAAGGCTGCCAGCAAGGAGAGGCCCAGATGTGGGGCCTGCCCATTCAGCTTCTAGCTATATCCACTGGAGAGAGGTTATCACTTCCTCTTGTAAGCACTGAACTAGAAAACACTCTGACTTGCCCACATGGGCATATCTATTACCACTTGTTTCTATTGTACATAGACGTGTGTTGTTGACATGTCCCCATCCAGGGAATGTGACACACTGCAAGATTAAGGAAGCATCAGCTATCTGGCCCATTTGTCTTCACCTCTTGCGGGGCTCCTCCCAGATCTTGAGCAAAACTGGAGGGAGGAGGAGGCTCCTCTCCTGCCTACTATGCATAGCTCTGTCCCACCCTGTACTTTTGTTTTGTCCCCAACAAAAGGGAAGGGTAGCAAAGCAGGTGCAGGCATCAGAGTCAGAAAGAAGCTTCAGTGAGGTTGGGGCAGACCTACTGAAAAAGGACAAAACCTGGGGGCAGGGAGGCTGGCCTGGGGGAGCTAGGTAACTCAGTGTCCTGAAAGAATGGATGTGGCATAGGGTTTGCTTCTGTTTCCTCTGAGGACTTTCCCTCTTTCTCAGCTACTCACTTCCAGAAATGAAAGCTAACATTATGGTTCAGATGAGTCATGAGGGACAAACAATGGGGATAGGGTGATGATAGTGGTGCAGAAGGGGATGTGATAGAGATAATGATGGTGATGACGGTGATGGTGAATATAATGACAATGACAATAGTGATGGCGAGGTGATGGTGGTGGTGGTGACTATCATAAGTACTGAGCTATTTTTGTAGGCTCAACTTTCTAGGAGTATGATTGATGGTCCACTCTACAGAGGAGTTTGGAGTTCACAGATGGTGAGGGCCTCTTGAGGTCACACTGTTAGAAGTGGCAGTCTTAGCCCAGGGTTTCTACAGGCAGTGTGTGTCACTGGTTCTGGGAAGAGTCCTGTGTCCTGTGTTGGGGACCATCTATCAATCTCAGGATCCCTTTCATTCATGTCCTTTCCACTTGGCTCCATGTAGATCATCAAGGGCAGCTCATGTGGCAGGAGCCCACCTGTCACAGGGCTTTTGGTCTCTCCTTGCAGTGGACAACTCGGGAGTTCTTCTTTGAGGAGCTTCAGGGCACATGACTGGCCTTAAATAAACCAAGACTTCATTAGTTACTAATACTCTTTTCAGTGATTTAAGGAAGTGCAGAAAAATATAAAGAGGAAAAAACATGGCCGTCACTCAGCACCAGCGGAAGGCCCACAGTGTGTAGTATTTACAACTCAAACTCTTATAAGATCTGAAGTTTTAAATGGCTGTGTATACTTCAATGTAGGAGCATGACATGACCTGCTGTGTCAGTCAGTGCTTACTAGAGAAACATTTAATGCAAGATATGCAAATATATTATAACGTATAAGATTGACTTACTGGGACCACCCATAGAGTCAGGTGTGCAAAAGTGCAAAGGGGCTTTCTGCTTTGGAGATTCAGAGGATCCAGTTGAAGGCCTGGAGCTCACCGTAGTATCCCACACAAGTCCTTTTCAGAGACTCAGTGAGGGTCTGCACCAGAAGGCTGAAACCAAGAGACTGTCAAAGCTGAAGGTGAAGATTGGAGCTCCTCTGAAGAAACAGAAGCAAGCCATCCTTCATTTCCCTTGCATACCATTCAGGTGGCAAGCCCATTGTCAGGTGCCACTCACACCCAATAAATCCCAGGAAATCTTTAGTAAACCCCTTCAGCCAGAGCTATGCTTAGCAGAGTTACACTTAGCTAATTTAGTTTGATGTTTCTTACTCACATTAACACAGTTAACTGTCACACCTGGTTACTGATCTTAGCTGGCTGGAAATTTTTGTTCTTTTAAATAGTCTTGGAAAGACTTATCTCTTTGTTGCGTATCTACTTTTTGCCTTAGAATATGTTATAGATCTGCAATTACTGGGCCAAAATATGTAAGTCTTCTAAGCTCTTACCATATATGGGTTGGGTTAGGAGGCTTGTTCCTAATGTAGTCCCCTGACTAGAAGGCTGAGGGTGCCTGACTCTGTAGCCCCAGATGCCTGTTAGTATTATTAGAGATAAATAATAATACTGAGATAATAATAATACTAAATGGTTTCTTGGCCAAGAAACCATTTCTAGTAATGATTGCTGCCTTGGATGCATGCCAGCCACTGACTGAGCTGCCCCTGTGTGCCTTGAACCCCACTCTGGGTGCTGTGCAAGTCCCACAGGTCAGGTGAGGGTTTGGCCTATCCAGTGGTTTTGGTTTAGGAAAAGTAATTTCTTCTTGATTTTTCTTTTTGTCTTAGAATCACTCTTCCTGTAATTAAAAGTCAAAACACGGTTCAGAAATTATAGTTTACAGTAAATTAGTGTTCTTAATAGAACAATCCATGAATGCAATCTATTTGTACCATTCATAAGCTAATTCCAGGCTTGATTCAGAAACTGGTCCCATATATGACATATGAAGGGTTGCCCAGACTGGGTACTGGGTTGGGATCCGGTCATCTCTGTGGGCTTCTGTGCATGAATGAAGCCCCCGTTAGTCTGTCCCCCATGGTCCAGAGAGGCCATAGTGTCACAGTAGGCTATCACTGTGTGATGTGCACAGACATGCCTTGGGGCTGGGATTCCTGGTCAGTCCCAGAAAGCCCCACACCATCTACAGAGCAGGCACTCCTGTGGGACAATTTTGTAAGAGTCACTTCCTCCCTGGTTTTTCTCTGGCCTATCCTCCTACTTCAATCTTACATTTGCAGAGCTGTGCCATATGTCAAGATTGGGTTTTCATACAGAGAGAGAGCACAAGCCTCATGCAGAGTAGAGATGAAGTTTGTATTCCTTGCAGGTCACTGATTTGATCCTTCTCAAACAGTCCCTTTTCAGTATCCTTTTTCTTATGCATCGTGTTCTTTTGTGTCGCATCTCCCACTCTTATCTACCTCTGCATCTTGGAGATAGTTTTGTCCTAGTTAATGGTCTTTGGCCATATAACTTTCTTTGGAGTTGATTCTGTTTAGGGGTGCTGGGGTCAGAAGTGGCTCTGATGGAACCAGTCACCTAGCATCCCACTGCTAGGTGAGTGACATACCTGCTCTTGTGTCACCTGCGCTCATGGCTCTTCCACCCGTCTTCTCACCACTGTCCTCAGGGACAGGGTGAATGTGGTGGATTCAGCCACACACATGCAATGTGTAAATGGTGCACACCTACATGCACACAAACCTGGACACACAAACCAATATATAGCTGCTGACTTACACATGTACACGTCCACAAATGTCCCTATGTATGTGCACACATGGATACAAAGATGGGCACACAGTCACACAGTACATATATAAGTATGCATGTGTATAGACACAGACATATAAGACATGCATATGTATACAAATTCTTGCACACACATGACATATACTCATTTTGTCTTTGATTTTCTACCAAAAGAAATTGTAACAGACACATTTTCCTTAATAATATATTGATGATATCTTTCCATGTCACCAAGAAAAATCTGTTCCATTCTTTTTATTGTAAAATTAGTTTAGCAGTGTTGTGGCTACGTAGAGTAGGCTATACCCATATGCCTATGTATCTGTGTATGCATGTGTGTCTGACTGTGGTATGCACCAATATATATGTTAAGCCACATCCTGGACCTCAAGTGCAAGTGCCTGTTCACATCCATATAGGTTGCAAGTCCCTTGTAGCAGCACAGTGGGAAGTATGTTGTTGTTGGTCTGCAGACCTGGCCTGCTTGTGCCCCAATCCACTGTCCTGTGGCTTTTCGCCTGCTTAGCACTTCACTGACTTTCCCTTATGTTTCACTGGCTGCAAGGCATATGAATTTTGTTTTTTCTTTATAGCCTTGAGGCCCAAGTCCTTGTCCCTGAGCCCTCAGCTGTCAGAAGCACAGAGACCCCTGCTTAGCCATAACCCATCCTGTGACATCTCCACAGCTGAGACATAGGCCCGTGGGCCTGTGCATTTTGGTGTACACATCTCTCTTCCATTTGAGCCTGTCTCCAGGTACCCAGCATCTCAGGTGCTCACTGGCCAGGGAAAAAAGGCAGTCTCAGCCTGATCTGCTACCCCAGGGCTACATGTTCTCTCCACTGGTCTTGTGAGCCCTGTCACCAAGCCACAGGCTGGATGTTCCCACTGTCCACAGGTCAGAGCTGTGGGTGTGATAGAGGCCAGCAGGGGGCAGGGGCTCCCAGCAGGACTAGTGTGCCAGAGGCCATGGTGACCTGTGCCCTAATCCTATTTGCCATGCCTGGTCTTTGTACTGCTGCTCTTACCCTGAGCTAAAAAGGAAACATGGCTGTACGTGTCAGGCTAATGTTGTTTTTGCAAAGGTCTCCACAGTGTGGTTCCTTTTTTAAAAAATATATTTAGTACAGGGTCTCACTACATAGATAGGAGTTGTAATGATTCTCCTATTTTCAGCCTCCCAAGCAATAGGATCACCTGTATGCTACCCCACCCAGTCTTAATTGCCAGCAGGGCCAGCACGGCACGCCAGGGATTGAACCCTGGCTGCTTTGCTCTGCCTATGCAGGCTCTTTAGTCTGCTGAGC
Organism: Capromys pilorides; assembly: GCA_004027915.1. Taxonomy (NCBI): domain Eukaryota; kingdom Metazoa; phylum Chordata; class Mammalia; order Rodentia; family Capromyidae; genus Capromys; species Capromys pilorides. The sequence goes on from PVKN010010043.1 coordinate 9,475, forward strand.
TATCTGGCCAGCCCAGTGTGGTTCTGTTTTAGCACTGATGTCCTGACTGGCTCTTATGCTTTGTGGTCTCTGTTACCAGGCCCAGGTCCAGCTGCTCACTGCTCAGAAGCCAATACTTGGGAGATAGGAGTTGTTGGGAAGAAAATCATTTAAAGGCCAGCAGCCTAATAAAATGGGGGAGATTACCTCAGAGTTCTACTTACGGGAACTTAGAGGTACAAGGGGCTTTTATGGAAAGGGGAAAAAGAGGCAGAGGGTGATGGGCGGGAAGGCTACATGCTGAATGGGGTGTTTTTCATCCAGGGCATGTGTCTCCTTTTCTGCCTCTGGTGCAACATCACAGTCAACCTTGACTCCTGGGACTGGTTACAAGGTTATTAGTTTTCTGCAAGTTAAACATCATAGCAGTTTATATGCCTTGTGTTAGTTGTCATACAGGATTAAAGAATTAGAAGAGGTGTAACACATTCGATGCTGTCTGAAGGTCACCAGATGTTCTAGGTTCTATAAATCTAAAGAAAGATTATTTAACAGTTAGCATTTTAATCATTTAGGTGTGATTTTTCTTCAGACTTTAGAATGTCAGGCAAAGGTGGGGTGGGGGGAGTAACTGCCAAGAACAACTCCCAGTGGAGCAGCAGCCCCTGCTAGTGAGGCCGATATGTGAGGGCTCTACTTGGCTGCTTCCCTGGGGCCAGGCGCTTCTTCTGCAGCCCCAGGTTATTAGAATAGCACATCCATTGAGGAAGTGTAGTGAATTGAGCTTTTTGTTTAATATTTCAAATTATTTCTTAGGCATATTTGGAAAGCTTGAACTTTGGACAGGAAAATCAGTGACTAACAGCAAAGAGCCTGCCTGGGAGGATGGTGGTGATCACTGTGTGACTGGACTCACATAGTAGGTCTCTGGGTCCTCAGGTGGTCCTGGGCATTAGGTACTGACCTTGGTTTTCATCCTTAGGTGACCGCTGTCAAGAATAGTGGTCCAGGCACTAGGGTTTGGGACAGTGACTCAGGGCAGGACCTACAGAGGGCTGAGTGAGTTTCCTGAGTCTCTGTTCCCTTTAGCATGGTTTAGGAGCTGAAATAAGTCTATAAATGATATAAAGGAAATATTGTAACTCTTAACCTGGTAGGTGTCTAATACACCCAATTTGAGTGTACATGAAAAGAACAAGGATTCTTGGAAGGGATGGATCAGAAGGTCCTGGTCACTCAATTAGGTGACTGGTGCCTGTTTATAATATTGATCATTATTGTTTATCCCTCAGGGAGGCATATAGGTATAGTTACTCCATCTTTGTCTTGAGACCTGGCCTTCAGCAAACATACCTTTACCCATAGTTATAATGTATTCTCATCTTATGCACTTACTTTTTCAAGGTCCTATCCCTGTCTGATTGCCTATATTTCCACCTAATTTATTTTTTTATCTCCCCACCCCCATTATGGCCAGCTCAGCCTGCCCTGAGGGTGGGGTTGACACAGCATGTGGTGTCAGGAACTGAACTTCGGTACCTGTGGTTGCCTAAGCTTGCCTAAGCAGGTGCTTTACACCACTGAGCTATCTCGCTGGCCCTTCCCCCCTAATTTAGATGTCTTTAATATTACCCCTCTGAAGAAGTATCCCTAACTGCTTCAAGGGAGTAAGGAACAGTGACTGTTCTGGCCATTTTCAGCTAAAGGGGGTTCTCATTATGATTGGCAGAGGTACTCCATAGAGGGTCTGTCTAAAGGCCTTTTATAGATGCTAGGCATACTTGTCTTGTGTAGGTGTACAGCTTTCAGTCTGGAAGAGATAAGGCCAAAGGAACAGTTAAGTATGCTTGGGTCAAATAATAACATCAACAACATTATCCTGAATGCAACTGAAGTTCCCACCAAGACGAGCCAGTAATAGCCTCCCACAAAGAGGGTAAGGAGAAGGTCCAAGGAATTTCAGAATCTGGTGTGGCGTTAACTCGTTTAGTATCTTGAACTGTCATTGAGGTATTAGCAGAAGCATCAGAAATGTACAGTTTAAAGCTGAGCATGGTGGCAGATGCCTGTAATCCCAGTGCTTGGGAAGCTGAGGCAGGAGGATCAGTGGTGAGTTCAAGACCAGCCTAGGCAATAAATGTGAGTTCAAGGCCAGCCTGAACTGCATAGTAAGACCCTGTCTCAAAAAGACAAAAAAAAAAAAAAAAAAAAAAAAGGTACAGTTTATGTTCAGCTTTTACAATGTCACAAGTACCCCTTGTACTGCTGTTAGAATGTCTAATGCCATATGATTTTAGAGGACATTTAGCCTCATTAATTTTACTTCATTTGAGAGAGAGAGACCAGTTAAGGTATCATTTAAGTTCTGTTGAATATAGTTAATCAAGGCCTCAACATGTTGCATGACATCTTCTAATTCTAGAGAAGGAATAAAATGATTATACCAATCAAACACACTTCTAGACCACTGGTGTCATAGATGGGGTGAGTTTTTTGGTTTGTTGATATTTTTGACACTCCTGCCTTGTAGCCCTGCAGATCTTAGCATGCACCTCCCTATCCATCCAGGGGTAGCCAGGTCCACAAACTGGTTCCACAAGACCCATGCGTGCCACTGGGGACTTCTAATTCCAGGGCGATTAACCAGTCTGCAAACCGGCCTTTGGCCTGTAATGATGTGCATACACCACTTGAGGGGTATCCATCCCATGTATTTAGTGCAGTCAGAGCAATGAGAATAGGAGTGATTTCTCTGTTCCCAATATAAGAAGCCTTTTTTTCTAAGGTGTCCTGTAGTTGGGGTTAAACAGATATAATCATCATCAACATAAATATTGACTTTCTGTCCTTCACTGAGTTATAAAGCCATTGTCAGAGCAATGAGTTCTGCTAACTGGGAACAAGTCCCAGGGGACAAGTGAAGAACTTTCAAGTGTCTAATGTGGAGTTACTACTGCATACTCTGCCTTTTTGATCCCATTTTCTGTGAAGGAACTGCCGTCACAGAAGAGGATGACATCAGGGTCAATAAAGGGCATATAACAAGTCTTCTGGCTGTGTACATGTGGAGAATTACCTGCTTACAATCTTATTTTTCAGACTCAATTTCCTCCTGGTAGAAATGAGGTAGGGTTTAAGAAGAAACATGTCTTTATTGAATGACTAGTCCTTCTGAGAAGTAGATCCTGGTATTTAAGAAGGAGGTTGTCTGATAGCCACAGGTTCCCTTTGAAAGAAAGAAGTCCTGCCACATTGTGAGGTGTTCACATAGTGAGATCTTTGCCTAACATCAGTGTGGACGCCTGTGGAGAGCCAGGAGAGTTATGGAAGCCACAACTCTAAGGCACACATAGTATTCTTTTGCTCAAAACAGTGTCCTCTCCTTGGTGCAGTGCTGGGGCATTCAGAAGCTCTTGCTTAAACTTTTGGAATGTTTGAGAATCAGGTTCCCAGGTTAAAATATGGGTGCCTGCCTTTTGGGCTTCCATTATAAGCTGATAGAAGAGTCATAAGATTTCACCATATTATCCTATCCAAAAGCAATAATAACCTATAATTCCCAGGAATCCCCTTAGCTGTTTTAGGGTCTTGAGCTACTGGAAAAAAATTATTGGTTTAATGCTCTTTCCATAGCCTTCAGCTTACCTTAGCTATGATAAGACAAAAGCATTTCACCTCAAGGCTAAAGAGTTGTACCTTAGACCTAGAGACCTATTAATATCTGTCTTCTAGAAAATTCAGCAGAGCATGGGTACCTTGGCTAGAGAGCTCTTCTGAGGGGCCACATAACAGTATATCATCTACATATTATAAGACCATGACTTAGGAAATTTCAAAACACTCCAAATCGTGGAAAAACATTTGTCCAAAACAAATGATGACAGTCTCTGAAACTTTGAGGAAGCACAATCCTGGTTGGTTGAGAGGCTAGTTATGAGGATTTTTAAAGGCAAAAGGAAACTGGAAATGTTCCTTCAATCAAAGCAGTACAAAAGAAGGCATCTTTTAAGTCCAACACTGAAAACCACCTGGCATCTTTGAGATCTGAGACAGGAGAGTATGTGAGTTAGGTACCACTGGGTGAATAGGCAATACTGCTTTACTTATCGATCTAAGGTCCTGTACCAGCCTCCATTCCCTATTGGATTTTTGAACTCTCAACAACAGTGTTGCATGGGATATTATTTGAGTAGACCTTATGCCCTTAAGTTATTGATTATAGGCAATAATTTTCTCTTAACCTCAAACTTTAGAGGGTATTGTCTCCAGTGAGGAAAAATAATAAAAACTGAGATGTATTTGCACTGGGCAGCTCATACTGCTCTTTCTGTTCCACTTTTAGTTGCTAATACTTCATGATTTATTTCTGCCTCCATGAGGGAGAGCCAGTGTACCTGATCTGAGTGTATATATATATATTAAAGTATCCAAGCAAGATACCCTAGGAGGGCAACTGCACTTTCAGGAATAATTACAAAAGAATGGGAGAAGAGAAAGCCATCCCACTTATGGCCTAAGGGTAGTAAGAAATAGCGTGTTATCTCCTGTCCACTGACTCCTTTCACTGAGGTGTGATGGCTGGAAGGAAGGTGAGGGTTGAAAAGAAGGGCCAAGAGACATGTACTAATGTCCAGCAACAGGTTGTTTTTTATTTACATTTGTGGCTTGTATTTACTTTTATGGGGGAGGGGACTGGGGATGGAACTCAGGCCCTTGCTCTTGCCAGGCAAGCACGTATTCTACTGAGCTATCTCTCCAGTCCCTATATTTACATTTTGAACACAACATAAATAAGGATTATTTCTTAATGCCAAAAAAAAAAAAAAAAAAAAAAAAAAAAGGAAAAACTGAACATGAGGTAATTCTGACCGTTTTCCCTCTGTAGTCATGATCATTCAGTGATCCTCCACAGAGATGACAGTCTGGTCAGAGGGAAAAGGCAGAGAATGTCCCAGAGGCCTTCAGTTTTGTTAGACCAGCTGGTAAGATGAGTCTGAGCCTTGGGGGCCTTTGACTGAAGGAACAGTCTAACATCCAGTGGTCACCTTTGCAAGGAGGGAATGACCTACTGGGCCTCCTGTGGTGGCCTAGCTTCCCACAGTGGTCACAGGTGAGTTTAGTCATTGAGCTCTTCTTGGAACCCTGAGAATCTGACTTAGGGTTTATTCCTCGTAAGGCTGCAACAAAAGTAGCCATTTTCTGCTGATCTCTTTGTTTTCTACCCTGGCCTTCTGCTGGTCTTGGCTGTAAAATACTGAGCAGGGATGTCTCACTAAAGTGTCAAGTGAGCTATCTGGAGGAAAAGTGATCTTTTGTAGCTTTTTCCTAATATCTGAGGCTGTCTGGGTAACAAATCTGTCTTTAAGAATAATCTGTCTTCTATTGAATCAGGAGCCAGGGATGTATATTTGATCAGTGCCTCTTGTAAATGGTCTAAGAAGGCAGAGGAGTTCTCATCTTTCTTTTGATGAATATTTGACAATTTAAAATAATTGAAGGGTTTAGCTATTCCCCTTGTTAGGACATATATTTCTTCAAGAACACATGTCTGAAGATGTCTCCTGTTCCAGTCTCCTGTCTGGTTGTTAGTTCACTAGGAATCTGATATAGTATCTGCTTGGGCTCCAATGGGAATTGGCTGTTCCCTGATTCCTTTCTTTTGGCCTTCTAAATTAACAATATGAGATTCATCTTTACATGTAATAGCAGTGGGGGCTGGGGAAATAGCTCAGTAGAATAAGTGCTTGCCTGGCAAGTGCAAGGGCCTGAGTTCAATCCCTGGTCCTGAAAAAATAAAAATAAATAAATAAATAAATGTCATAGCAGCTTGTAATGCTGCTTGTTTCTCATTGGAAATCAATTTTTGAGGGGCTGGCCAGATAGCTTAGTGGATTAAAGTGCCTGCTTAGGCAGACATAGGAACTGAAGTTTGATCCCTGGCGTGCTGTGCCAGCCCTGCCCTTGGGGCACGCTGAGCTGGTGATTGAGACTAGGCGTGTTGACACCTGCCTGTAGTCTCAGTGCTTGGGAGGCTAAAACCAAAAGGATTACTACAAGTCTGATCTGTGTAGTGAGACTCTATAGACCCTGTACTAAAAGCATAAAAAAAAAAAAAAATCTTTTTTTTTTTTTTTAAAGAGTAGCATTGCATCTTTCTAGTCTAGTTCTTAGGCCTGAATAAGCCCTCTAAAGACCTTCTGTATGTATGAAGGTCATCTGAAAAATTTTCTAGATCTTGTTTGTTCTGTTGAGAGAAAGGGACACCTGAACACATGAACACAGGCAGTCTCGTACTTACCATTTATTCATGTGGCTTATATTTACATTTTGAACACAACATAAATGATTATTTCGTAATCATTATATTGTAATATACAGGATTATTTCTTTTTATTTATTTATTTGTTTGCTTGTTGTGTTTGTTTGTTTCTTTATTTATTCATTTTGTGGCTGGCTCAGCCTGCCCTGGTGGTGGCGCTGGCGCAGCATGTGGTGCCGGGGATCGAACTGCAGTCCCCGCAGTTGCCTGAGCCCTCCTAAGCAGGCGCTTTAGACCACTGAACCATCTCGCCGGCCCAGGATTATTTCTTAATGCCAAAAAACCCCAAAAACTGAACATAAGATAATTCTGACCATTTTCCCTCTCTCTTACAGTAGAATTTTAGTTGTGAAATAGTATCTTAGTCAGTACTTCCCTCTGCATTCCATTTTGGCTCTAGTGGGTAGGCAGGCCATGCACAAGTGCAGAAAAATATTATTCAAGTCTTTTTTAATATGTGAAGGTCAAACAATTTCTAGTGCTTAAGAATACATTCCTCTGGGGATGTAGCTCAGCAGCATATTACCTGCCTGGCAAGCTTGAGGCCCTGACTTCAGTTCCTGGTGCAAAAAAGGAAGAAGTCATTCCAAAGGAGTGAGACATTTTGACATCTAGAAACTCATCAGAAATAGAGGAGAAATAATTGGCATCTTGTAAAATTTCTATGTTTTCTCAAGTTGTCCCCTGAAGGGACCTACTCCAGAGCAAGTATCTGCCATCTGGAGAGTGACCAGAAGATAGGTCAGGTCAGACTAGCCACCCTTAAACCCTCATACCTCTACTTCTCTGGGAAGGTAACTCCTGATTTAGCAGGCATTTCCAAAAGTACAAGCTACAGTTGATTCCAGCTATAACAGTGATATTTAAAGAAGGAAGCATTGCCGGCACAATTAAACCAGTAACCAAGAAACTTAAACCACTGCTTTCCAGTTCTGTGACAGACAGTAAAGAAGATATCAAAAGGCAAATTGGAAGTGATTAGAGCACTTCCCAGCTTGTAAAAGAGATCCCTTCAGGGATAGGTGAAATCAAGTAATGGCTTAGAGAAATCCTGCCATAGGTCCTAGGGCAAAGAAATCTCTAAGACATTTGTGCCATCTTCCTAATCACCTAGGCAATCTTCCTTAGCAGCAAAGATAAGGTTAAAATTTTACTTAAAATCCACTCTAAAATTTCTATATATTTGTATCTGCAACACACTTTTTAAGCTCACAGGTTAAAACTTATACCTATTATTCAGCAACCACAAAGTACATGTTAGCAAAAGTATCTCCCTCCCCAACCCCCCACCCCACCCCATACACACGCATACGTAAGTAATGAGAATCAGACCTAGCAGGGGAGAGAGCCAGGAGATTGGGGATGCTCCCTTGAACTATTTTGGTCCTTTATGGTTTTTTTTTGTTTGTTTGTTTTTGTCTTTTTGAGACAGGATCTCGCTATGCAGTGCAGGCTGGCCTTGAGCTCACTTTTGTAGTCCAGGCTCATCTTGAACTCACACTGATCCTTCTGCCTCAGCCTCTCAAGTGCTGGGATTACAGGCGTGCGCCACCACGCCCAGCCCCTTATGTATTTGGTTTGGGAAATAGCGCTTTTTGGTCTTATCCAGAAGTTGATTCTTTCTATGGGGTCTCACTACACCCAGGAGACTGCCCAGGCAATCTGTTTGCAGGAACATGCTTTCATGTGTTCTTGTGGACAAGCAAAATTTTGATGTCTCACCTGACCCAGACAGGCAGTATATGTCCCTCATCTAAGATGACTTCCCTGTCTTCAGTGTTAGCAAACACTCATTTTCTGTGGGCTCAATTAGAAGCTCCTTATTGCTGGGTTGGAGGGAAAGGTTGGGACAGTTCAGAATTCTTCCCTCTCTAGTCTTACATGCCTCCAAAAGAAAGGAAGTACAAAGTAATAGGAAAAGATCAGAAATGAGATCAAGAAGGGGAAGTCTTCTCATACTTAAGATGAGTGATTGAGACAACGTGCAGTGAGTTGTCACCCTCAGTCTGCAAAGGAGAGAATGGAAATGTCGAGCTGAGACAGTATCTTTACTGTGGAAGATCAGACCAGAAAGAAAACTGAGGGAGAACAGGCTCAGTGTTCCCTGTAGAGCATAGAGGGGTGGTTAGGCCAGACTGTTCCAGTGAAACCTGTCCCCAAAGAACAGCTTCTGGCCTATTGCCTTTTAGCTGGCAGTTAGGGTTCTGTGATTTAGACTTTTTTTTTTTTTTTTTTTTTTTTGGAACCAGGGATTGAACTCAGGCCCTTGCCCTTGCCAGGCAAACGCTTATTCTACTAAGCTATTTTTCCAGCCCTGGTTCTGTGATTTATTAATAGGCATGAATATTTTCTAAATATGAACTAGATTTCATAAAAGACCCATTTTACAGCACTTCACTAGGGGATGTTCTAACATTTTTCCCTAGTGCTGTTGTATAACAAGTCAAATAGGTCAAGCAAAGCACACCAATAAATTCAACAACTAGGAAGTTCAGAGGCAGCATATACAAAACAAAGATGCAAGATCTTGCTGGTAAAAGTTAAATGGTCCATCAAGAAACATCATACTCTCCCCATGTTCTCAAATTAAATTCATCATTTTAAATAAAAACGATGCATGAAAAAGACAAGGCATAAAATACAAGACATAGGGGTTGACAAACAGGGATGACAATTTTGATTACCTAAAAGAGTCACAATCCAGAATCCATGAAACAATAGTAAACTCTTAACCTCCTGCCATTTTCTTGTTGGGGCCCCCAGGACTGCCAAATGATATAAGGGAAATATTATAACTCCCAACCTGATAGGTTTCCACTACATCAAGTTTGAATTCTCCAAAATCAAAAAATGAATTCTGAGGTACAATGGAGGTTAAGAGTAGGAAATTTTGCGAGAAGATAGCTCTTTCCTGAGAGAGACAGGAGGGGACCTATAAAGTGGGTTGTCCACAACTCCACTTCTCATAGGAGGTTTAATGGGACAAAAATCACATGGTAAGCACAAAATCACAAAGTAGGTGCAAGGTAGGACAAAGGTGTGATTAGCTGTAAGATTACAAGTAGAGTAATATTGAAGCAAATCCTATAGCAAGTGTAAATGGAAAGAACAAGAACCTTTTTTGGAAGGGATGGATCAGAAGATCCTTGTCACTCATCCAGGTGACTGATGCCTATTTATGTTATTATTGTATTTAGTGCAGGGTCTACAGAGTCTTACATGGATCAGACTCATAGTGATTCTCCTGTTTTCAGCCTTCCAAGCACTGGAATTACAGGTGTGTACTACCACGCCCAGTCTCAATTGCCTTCCCAGCACATCTTGGGAGGCAGGGCCACCATGGCATGCCGGGGGTTGAACCCTGGCTGCTACACTCTGCCTAAGCAGGCACTTTAGTCTGCTGAGCTATCTGGCCAGCCCTGCTAATGATATTTCTACTTATCTGTCTGTAATAGAGTGTTCAGCCTCTGTGGCACCCTGGGCCAGCCCTGTGGGTACCATGCCTACTGCTGGGCCATGCCTCGTATGACTCTCCTGGGGAGAGGTGGCATCAAGGTCCTCAGTTCTCTGAGTCTGTTAAAGAGTAGAAGCAGAGGGACCCACCTTTTGCAGCTTCTTGTTCTCCCTAGGGCTTCCTGCTTAAAGCAGCAAATGAGTGGCTGACTGACTGAAATGTCTGCCCTGGCCAAGAGGAGGCTTTTCATATCACTTTCTCTGTCCAGGTTGGCATGAAAAGGGTTATATGTGCTGTAGAAGCAGGAAGCCGTATGCTTGGCCTGTCTGGCTGCTGAAGCAGCACTTTCTACAGCTAATACTCACCTGAAGGATGTGTAGAACACGAGTACCATCTTTGTGGTTTGCATGTCCCTTGCCCTTTATGCCAGAGGGACAGGAAATACTTAACAGTGACCTCTGTTGTGGATGGTGCTGTCCCATGGCTGTGGCCCTGAGGCTGTTATAAGCCTCAATTTCTTGTGTGTGAAGTAGTCTGTGCTTTGTGCTTTTTTGGAGTCATGATGTGGTTTTAGGGAGCTGTGGGGCAATCCAGGGGCAGCTGTGGTGGGTGCTGCCAGAAATTCCTCATAATTGGAGCTATGGAGCCAATTTTTTCTAATATTTTATATATTTTGTACAGGGTCTCACTACAGAGCTTGAACTCATGGTGATCCACCTGGTTTCAGAGTCCCCAGCACTGGGATTATAGGCATGAGCCACCACACCCAGTCTTGGTGGCCAGTTCACTGTGCCGGGGCCTAGGCTGGTACAACATGTGGTGTCATGGGTTGAACCCTAGTCTCTATGCTTGCTTAATCAGGCACTTAGTCTGCTGAGCTATCTTACTGGCTCTGTAGCCAATTCTTTGACAGTATATTAGTTACTCTTCTCTCATTGCTATTACAAAATACCAGATGTCCAGAATTAAGGAAGGAAAGTTCTTAGAGATTTCGTTCCAGACTTGGCTGGTTTTAAGGCAGCGTGGCATATGACAGAGGGCAGTGTTCATGGTGGCAGAAAACACCATTAATAACAAGAGCAAAAAGGAAAAGGGCAGAAAGAGCAAGCTTCTTCCCCTCATTGCAGGCAGACTACTTGTCCCAGGGTGGGCATAGCACTCACACCCATAATCCTAGCATTGGACTATGGATCAATCAGAAACTCTCTAGAGGCCTGTCCCATAACTGCATGAGGCTTTGTGGGGTGAGGTGGGGGCTGGGGGTGTCACAAACCATGTAGACACAAACCATAACAGATAGGGAGGTGAATTCTAGCAACATATTAATTTCCATCCATATGGATTGGCCTGGAGCCTGAACTTTGTCCTGGCTTTTAGATAGTATGGTTCCCTTTTTGCCCTTGGAGTTGCAATTGGAAACTCCTTTTATCTATTCTGTGGTGCAGCTGAGCTCTGAGCTGTTGGAGAGATGTCACTTCTTGGGTCTTCTGGGGGCTTTCCATAGCCCAAGGCAGTACCAGCTCTAGGACAATCAGGGTGCAGTCAGTTCTTCTGCTGTGGTAACCATGGTAATAATGACAACAGGGACTGTACCTTGTTATGTGGTCTCATTTCTGTGGCTTAGGATGTGGTTGATGCTCAGGTTTCTCCAGAGAGACTGAGGCATGGCAGTGCTGTGATCAGCTCACTGTGGCCACCCAGCCCCCTTGTTCTCTCCCTTGCCTCCCATGTTGAACACTGCTTCCTGTGCAGTAGCTATCTACCCCTGATGGTGGCTTTAACCTTTTTTTTTTTTTTTTTTTTAATCTTACTGGGTAGATCCCCTTAGTCTAAAGTCCGTGGAAGAATATTGACACTTGGCTGTGTTCATGGTAAATATTTTTCACACAGTGCACTTTATACTTTGTTTGGACCATAATTTTAATCCATTATTTTTCTTTCTGAGTTTCCTGTCCTATTTCTGCTTGTTTCTTCAAAAGATCATTGTATACCTGAGAGCAGCCAAACATCCCCTCACATTCTGGTGTGGATGGTTTTGTTTCTTATGCTGGACTCTTTCAATAGCCTGACCATACTTCAGACTCTATTCAGAGAGAGAGGCAACTTTATAGTTTCAAAATATTTCCAAGGCTTTGTTGCCCAGACCTCTGGACTGTGGCAGCTGTGGTTGGGCCCCCTGTTGAGGCCCCAAGACCCTGGTGTCCTAGGAAAGCTCACCTGCTGTGTTGGACACAAGCAGTGACCAGTTCATTTCCTGCTTCATCTGCATCTGCAAATGCCATAGGGCAAAGGCAGGGCTAGCCCAAGTGAACCAGGAAAGGACTGCAAAGACTTTAACCTCTTGTTCAGTTCCCCTAGTCCTGGACAGAGAGCTAAGAACAGTAATCCTCAGCATTGCTGGATGGTTGCAAAAAATGCATTCGGAGCTCTTGGTCCATTGCTTGTCTTGGTGTGAGTGCTCTGCTAAGGTCAGAGCTGTGGTAGAAGTAGAGGTGAGGAATGTGATGATGAGTCTGTGGTGAGGTTGGAGGTGATGGCCACTGCACCATTTCACATGTTTCCCATTGAGGGAATTGTAAAGGGTTAATTTAATACCTGCTCCCCCTTACAAATACTTATTTTTCTTTAAGTACTTATAGATGACTAGTGAGTGGGAAGTGGTGTCTTGTGATTTTTATTTTTCTCTTGTAGCTAAGAACATTGAACACCATTGTTGGCTGTTTATATATCTTATTTGGAGAATTGTTTGAGTTGAATTGTTTGCCCATTTTAAAATTTGTTTTTTCATTGCTGAGCTATGAGTTCCTAAAATATTCAGGATGTTGAGTTCTTACAAATATAGTTGAAAATGTTATCTCTCATTTTGTCAGCTGTCTTTTTTTTCTGTTGATAATGTCCTCTGAAGCACAAAAGGTTTTAATTTTGATGAAGTTTAGTTTACCTATTTGTTGCTCATGTTTTGGTGTCAAATGTAGAATCTGCTGCCAAATACAAAGTTATAGGGATTTATTTTTTGTTTTATTCTAAGGATTTTACAATTTTAATTCTTATATTCAGTTTTTTTTAATAGGATGTGATAAGCTTTCAACTTACTTTTTTGCATGTGACTTTCATTTGTTAAAGAGATGATTCTTTCCCTCATTGAATGCTCTTAAAATGTTTGTCAAAAATGAATTGGCTATTAATGTATGGGTTCTCAATTTTATTTTGTTGCTCTGTAATCTAGCTCTGTGGCAATTCTACATTGTTTTGATTACTGTGAATTTTATTATCATTCTTTAAATTGGAAAATATAAGTCTTCTTTTTTTTTTAAAGATAGTTTTGGCTACTTGGAATCCTTACAATTCTATGTAAATTCAAGGACTACCTTTTCTATTTTTGTGGATTTTGATAGGGATTACACCAAATCTATAGTGTTGCTATCTTAATACTAGTAAGCCTTCACCTCTGTGAACATTGGATGCATTTTCATTTACTTATGCCTCTTAAAATTTATTTCCTTAGTATGTAAGTCTAGTATGTCCTAGATAATGTTTGTTGCTTTTAGTTCTTGTAATTGCATTCTTAATTTTATATATTGCCAGAAATAAAACTGGGTGAGTTTTTTGTCTCAATCACACATCTTAGAACTTTTAAATTTATTAACTTTAGCAAATTTTTGTGTATGTAAATCCTTTAGGATTTCCTATTTATAAGATTATGTCATGTGCAAATAAAAATCATTTTACTTTGTTTTCCAATTTCAGTGCCTTTTATTTCATTTTTCTATTCTGTTTAGGACTTTTGATACCATGTTGAATAGAATGGCATCTTTTCTTGTTCCTGAGAAAGTGTTCACCCTTTCACCATTATATGTCATGC
>PVKN010010044.1:0-23093 GCA_004027915.1 Capromys pilorides
TGTGTGTGTGTGTGTGTGTGTGTGTGTTTTCCCAAAGGAAAGCATTTGGCAGAAGGGACAATCGCTTGAGGACCTCTGGGAAGCATTTGGTCTGAGTTTGCTCAGTGGTATGGAAGCTGCCTTAGAGCTGAAGAAGCTCTATTTTAAGTAGCACCTACTGATCTGTGGCTTTTGGTATGTTAGGACTTGCTTTCTAAGTTACAGTACGCTGCTGTTTTTAGAACTGGAAGAATGTTTGCTTTTCTTACACCTGCCTTTTGGGTACCACAGGCAAAATATTAGCTGTGTGCTCTTAAAGATAAGTGGCACCGTGAAAACAAACAATACACTACTCTTCATTCATGGAATATAGTTTCTCAATGACCTCTTCATGGAAGAGTGCTGTGAAACCCAAAATGGTTTATTCGTCAGATGTAAACTGTGCTTTCCATGAGCTGTTGGTGTCACTGCACTTGACAGTGTGATGTGGTTTCTTTCTTTGTATGCCTCTTAAATTTCTAGCCTTCCTCACTTATAGCTATTTCCTTCCTTTTACTCAAGATCATCTACTAAGGGAACATGCGTTTGTATAGATGAAGGTAGCAGCAGGGGAGACTGACTTTTCTAGGGGTTTACATTGGTCTTTTATTAGGCTTGTCTTGTATGTGCTGGTACAGAGAACTTACATTTCACCCACTTGCAAACTTTTTTATTTTTTTATTTTTTATTTTTATTAAGATAGTGTCTTGGGGCCGGGAAGATAGCTCCGTGGCACAAGTGCCTGCCTGGCAAGTGCAAGGTCATAAGTTCGAACCCGGGTCCTGCCAAAAAAATAAGAAATAAAAAAATAAAAGATAGGGTCTTGCTGTGCAGCTCAGGCTGGCCTGGAACTCGAAATGATCCTCTTGTCTCAGCCTCTCAAATACTGGGATTAAAGGCGTGAGCCACCACACCCAGCTCCACCTGGAATTTGAAGCCCATATATTGACTGGGTCTTTTTCGGTCTCTGTGAGGCCAGGGACATTAATCCTTTTCTTACCACAGTGTTCTCCAGATTGGCTCTCACATATGCTCTAGGGAAAGAGTCATTTGAATAGAATGGGTGGGGATTTTCATTGTTTTAAGTGTCTTCTGAGTACCCGAAAAGACCTTGGAAGGCCATAAGTACTTTGTGCAGTGAATGAATGAAGCTCACCCTCCTGGCATTAGTCTCATATAATTCAGATGTGAGCCGGGGTATAATTCACAAACATGGCCATACTTTGAATGCTGTAATAAAATAGACAGATTAAAATAATTTCTTTGCTTCAATGCATGACCTTAGATGTTATTTATTCTAGTTAGAAGCCTAATGTGCTGACTAAAATGGCTTGAGTGTTTACCCTTAAGCTCATAAAGGGGATTTATGAATGGCTATTTCCATTTAGAATAGAAAGTTGATTGGGTAATTAATAATGTTTCCATTTCTGATCCTATCTGTTCTCCCTTGCAAATCTGACACTTACATGTGTGCAACATTTTTCCCAGCAGAGTTCCAGGAATATTTAGAGTGAACCTGCCTTTCCAAAATAAATAATTTGATAAAGCAGAGGCCCAGTGTAACAAAATGTTGATTTGTCATTTTGATGCACTGTACCGGTCTTTGCTTTTATTTACTGAACCTCAGTTTTAGGAGGTGAGGCATGGGGGGAAGGGCAGTGGCATGGATGTGAGCAGTGTGGGCTTGGACCCCAGGTGGAACTGCTACTGGCCCCGTGAGCATGGAGGGCCTGCTCATTGTGCTGTGCTTTCAGTTTCCTCATCTGTAAAATAAGAGTTATAAGCCGGGTGTGGTGGTGCACACCTGTAATCCCAGCACTTGGGAGGCTGGCTGAGGCAGGAGGATCAGTGCAAGTTCAAGACCAGCCTGGGCTACAAAAAGTGAGCTCAAGCCCTGCCTGAACTGCATAGCGAGACCCTGTCTCAAAAAGACCAAAAAAAAAAAAAAAAAAAAAAAGTCATAGTAACTATGTTGCAGAGTTGTTGAGGTCATTAAATTGGGTAATGCATACTTACATGTAATATAGTTTGCTCCATGCTGGCACACAGTAGGTCCTTAAAAGTGTTTGTTGAGTGAAGATAATAATTTATTATGTTTGAGCCAGCGAGATAGCTCAGCAATCTAAAGCGCCTGCTTAGGCAAGCTTAGGCAACCACAGGGACCGCAGTTTGATTCCCAGCACCACATGCTGTGCTAGCCCCACCCCTAGGGCAGGCTGAGCAGACAATAATATAAATAAATAAATAAATGGTTTAAAAAATTATTATGTTTATTCCATGCACCTGAAAATAAAAAGAGAGAAGTAGCCTACTGAAACCTTACTGATTTACAGTAATAGAGGGGAGAGTAAGGTTGAATAAAAGTACATATTTGAATGACAGATTATGTTTTTAAATGTCACTTAAATAATTTTAAAGTGAGCCGGGCATGGTAGTGCATGCCTGTAATCCCAGCACTTTGGAGGCTGAGGCAGGAGGATCAGCGTGAGTTTGAGGCCAGCCTGGGCTACGAAAGTGAGCTCAAGGCCAGCCTGAACTGCATAGTGAGACCCTGTCTCAAAAAGACAAAACAACATAACACAAAACAAAAAAACATTAAAGTGTATTAATAACTTACATAGTCCAGATTATGACTGTTTGTGAAATATATGTACCTATCAAAGTACTAATATGACATTCAGGGCCAGGAATAGAGCTGCACAACATAGTAGCTACCTGGCCACCTCAAGGTCATTTGTTCCATTCCCAGTACCAAAAAAAAAAAAAAAGAAAAAGTTACTTATTTTAGGGTTTATTGTAAGTCTATGCATTGTTTTTTTCACTGGAAATGTGCAAATAAATGAACATAGCTTTGTCATGTTTGCTGCCAAGAGGAACAGCTGTAAATTTTGTGACAAAGTCTTTTTCAGGGCTATGTGGCAGACCTGTAGTGTGGGATAGTGTTTGTATTTTTGCCTTTAGTGCAGGGTCTGCAGGGTCTACTGGGTCTCAGTACACAGCTTGGATTTGTAGTGATTCTCCTGTTTTCAGTTTATGAAGTGCTGGGATTACAGGCATGCCCTACCACACCATCTCAGTCACCATCTCGGTGCGCCCCAGGGGCGGGGCCGTTACAGCAACCCAGGGAATGGAACCTCTGACCTCTGCTTCTGAATGGTTCGTATTTTAATTGTAAACCTGTGAAAGCTTTCAGAGTACGTAGAACCAGTCTATACCCTTTTTAAAGAAGTAAATGTTTACTCTGGTACTTTAAAAAAATGTTATAGTGGAATACACAGGAAAGTGTCAGAGGGCCAATTTCTGAACTGGTAAAGCATAAGTTTCTATGGTTTTGGTCATCCAGGAAAACCAGAAGTATTAGGTTATAATAACTTTTAGTTATTTAGATATTTTTGGATGAGATAGCTGTTAAGGAACATATCCAATGCCATGCTACAGTAGATTAAAAATATTTATTTAAATTTAACGTGTTAGGCAAGCTCTATCATTGAGCTACACCCCTATGCGTACTTCATTCTTTTTTTTTTTTCCCTGTATTTATGACAGGGTCTAAAGGTCTCACTACATAGATCGGACTCGTAGTGAGTCTTCTGTTTACAGTCTACTGAGTGCTGGTATTACAGGCACTCACCACATTCAGCCTCAGTCTCAATCGCCATCTCAGCGAGCTCCGGCGGTGGGGTGGCGCGGCACACTGGGGATGAACGCAGCCGCTGCCCACTGTGCCTAGGCGGGTGCTTTAGTCTGTTGAGCTATTGGGCTGGTTTTCTTGCTTCATTCTTAATCTTTGTTTTCGTTTTGTTTTTTTACATAGGGTCTCACTATGTAATGGAGGCTGGCCTTGAACTCAGTTACATATATAGGCTGGCCTTTAGCTCACCGTGATCCTCCTGCATCAGCCTACCTGGTGATGGCATTACAAGTGTGTGCTACCATACTGGAGCTTCCTCTTTTTTATTTTTAAAGGCAAGACTAGGTAACATTATGTATGTATGTATGTATACATTTACTTATTTATTTTGCGGGGGATTGAACTCAGGACCCTGCGCTTGCCAGGGCTTATTATACTGAGCTATCTCCCCGGCCTGTGAAGCTTCTTTTTTTAGTACCACAACCGGCTACTTAAGATTATTTCCTTTACTTTCCATAATAAATCTTTGAGGTTAGTGTTTTCATTTGACAAATGAAGGAACTAAGTTGGATCAAAGTAATTTGTTTTACTTTTACTTTTTTTTGAATCATAAAACAAAAGTTAAAATAACACAATATTCAGAAAGTTAAATATTAATTAATGAAAAATTAAATAAAATATTTCAGAACAATATTCCAAAATTCAAATCAAATCATAACTCCACCTTAGAGGCCAGAATGTTGTGTATCATATGTATGAATCTGTAATCAATTTAGAGTAGTCACATAGTATTTGAATAGGTGAATATATACAAAGATACCAACTAAGAAAATGTTTCCATGATAGTAAAGAATTACTAAGAATAAAACATAACATAGATACTGGAATGGCAAATATATGACCAGCACTTCTAACAGTTTGGGGATAGGATATCACACAAAGTTCTAGTATGTCATGTACATGGACAGTGTCTTTGACACTTACTGGTGGCCACGTGTCACTTGTGGGACTGAGCTACTGCTAGTTCCTGGATATTTACCCTGTAGACTCAGACAGAATCATGACCCATAGGGTACAGGAGAAGTCCATTTGTAGAATGTGCTGCTGGATATATTTTTCTGCTGTATACAAAACAATAGTTGAAAGACTGCTGTTGTATACCTCTTTTTCTCCTGTGTTTAATTGTTTGCCCTATTTGGTGGGTTCTTTCCACTCTCCTTGATGGAGCTGTGGTCATTTTGATGCCTCTAGAATATCTTTTAGTAATCTCTGTAAGATTGGCTTTGTCATCGTGAAATTCTTTAGTTGTTTTTTGTCATGGAAGTATTTCACTTCTCCACTGAACTTGAAAGAGAGTTTTGCAGGGTATAGCAGTCTGGGCTGGAATTTGTTTTCATGGAGGACTTGAAGTATACTATTGCATGCTCTTCTCTTTTTTTTGTCTTTTTGAGACAGGGTCTTGCTATGCAGTTCAGGCCGGCCTTGAGCTCACTTTTATAGTCCATGCTGGTCTCAAACTCCACTGATCCTCCTGCCTCAGCCTCCCAAGTGCTGGGATTACAGGCGTGCGCCACCATGCCCAGCTTCCATGCTCTACTGCACTTTATAGTTTGTGAAGAGGAATCTGCCATTATTCTGATGGGCTGTCCTTCAGATGTGATCTGTTTCTTTTCAGTAGTGGCTTTTGAGATTTTATTTTCTTATATATCTCTTTGATACTGTTTCAGGTGATCTGTTTCTTACATTGCTCAGTCATGGAATCCATCATTTTTCTATTCTCCTTTAATTTTTTATCAATGTCTTCTTTAATATTACTTAAGTCTTTCATTATAGTTATCCTTTCTATTTCAGAGGTTATTTCTGCTCTCATTTCCTCTCTACCTTTCTGCAGTTGTTCTACTTTAGTTGCTATTAATTTAGAAATGACTTTTTCAAGTTCAGAATTATTTCTGATCTCATTCCCTCTATGCTTTTCTGCAGCTGTTTTTTAACTTCAGTTGCTAGTACTTCAAAGATTTGTCTTTTAACTTCAGAGCTGACCTCCAATCTGAGTTCCTCTATACGTTTCTGCATTTGTTTGTTTACTTCAGATGCTACAAATTCAGAGATTTCAGCTGCATGATTCTCAATTGCTTGTATGGTAGTGACTCCTGTATTTGTTTCAGGTGAGCTTGGGACCTGAGTTTGCATTTTGCTCCTTGTCTGTATCATTCTGAGTAGCTGTGATCTTTGGTGCAGGACTGCGTGCCCATGGGGTGTTCCTTCAGTCCGGGCTGCTGGGTCAGCTGAGTTGCTTATAGACCCCCAGAGGAGAGGGGTCTCACTCACCTGACAGGTCTAGCACTGGGTGATAGGCTGCACTGGCTGCGGGCCAGAGGAGGTCTCATGTGTGGGCCTGGTGCTGGCTGGTGGGCCTAGGGCGCTGTCTGGTGGTGGTAGGCTGCACTGGTGGTGAGCCAGTGGTCTCACCTGGCAGGCCTGGCGCTGGTGGGCCTGGCACTGGCTGGCAGGTCTGGTGCTGGCTGATGATGGTAGGCTGAGCTGGAAGTGGTCCTGGGGTCTCTCATCTGACGGGCCTGGTGCTGGTGGGCCTGACGCTGTTTCATCTCTGTAGTGGCTTTTAATATACTGTTTCTGTGCTGAATTTCTGGGATCTTGATTATTATATGTCTGGGAGTGGTTTTAATCAGATTGATGTTATTTGGAGTTCTATATGCTTCAGTTTTCTGAATGTCAAATTGTTTCCCCATATTGGGGAAGTTTTCTGCTATTCTGCCCATATTCTTTTTATATTATTTGTACAGACTCCTTTCTCACTGATGCCTATTAGTCTTACATTGTTCATCTTTGCATAGTCTTGCAGATGTTGAATTATTTTTTCTTGCATCTTAGTTATTTTTAAGAGATTTTTTCTTAACTTTTCGCTAGCTGCAGTGGTGTCTTTAAGGTCTAAAAGTATTTTTACTTTCATTCAAACATTTTTGCCAGCTTGTGAGTGAGGTTTTAAGATTCTGTATAGCACTTTGAATTTGCTTCACACATTCTCTTTTCTTTTCTTCTTTATCTCTCTCTCTCTTTCTTTCTTTCTTTCTTTCTTTCTTTCTTTCTTTCTTTCTTTCTTTCTTTCTTTCTTTCTTTCTTTCTTTCTTTCTTTCTTTCTTTCTTTCAGATTATGGCTGGCTCAGCCTGCCCTGGAGATGGGACTGGTGCAGCATGTGATGCTGGGAATTGAACCGCGGTCCCTGTGGTTGCCTAAGCTTTCCAAAGCAGGCACTTTAGACTGCTGAGCTATCTTGCTGGCCCCACACATTCTATTAATTTTCTATATTGCTCATTCAAGGATTCCATCATTTTTCTATTATCTATTTTTTTTAATCAGTGTCTTCTTTAGAAGAACTTAGTACTTTCATTACAGTTATCATTTCTTTTTTTACTTCAGAAATTATTTCTGATATGATTTCCTCTACACCTTTCTGCAGCTGTTTCTTTACTTTGGATGGTATTATTTCAGAGATTTCAGGTGTGTGATTTCCAATTTCTTCTATGCTATTGTCTCCTGCATTTGTTCTGGGTGGGATCGGGTCCTGAGAGCACATTTTGCTCCTTCTCATTGTTATTTTGTACAGTTCTCCCTTCTGACCTGTGGTGTAGCGCTTTGGTAGAGTTCTTACCCTAGCAGCAGGTCTGGATCTATCAAGTTCAAACTTGTCCAAGTGGGTGTGGCTTGAGTCTGGCTGATGTGCTCCACTTCTTTCTGCTGCAGCCCATAGAGGTGAACCTGATGTGCCACTCTGGCAAGATGTCCTGCTCCTGGATCAGCTGGATGGGTCTCGTCTCTAGCCTCTCTGCAGGAAGTTCTGCCTCAGGGTTCCACACTGGGCCTGTCTGATGGATGAAGTGCCAGTCACATGCAGGGCCTTGTTGCTGGGTCGAATGAGTTTCCGGTGGGCCTTGGGCAGTCTCACTCACACAACAGGCCTAGTTGCTGGGTTAAATGATCAAAATAATTTGTGCAAGGATTTCACAAATGAATTTCAAAGTCAGGATTTTGGACTCTAAAGCTTATTCTGTTTTTCAACATTTTATACATACTTTTAAATTTTGGTTTACTTGAAAACTTTATATGTAGAAATATTTCAACTTACAAAATATAGTAGAAGCAAAGAATTCCCTTTGTCACCTTCCCCAAACTACAGTAGAATTTTTACTTTCTATTTAATTGGTCATAGGAATTAAATCCAGGACATCCTAATATCTGTTGTCAAGTCTAGGATTGAATAGAGAATCCTACATCACATTAAATTGTCATGTTTCACTGTCATTCAGGTTAGTACCATTCCCTAGTTTTTCTGTTTGTCAGCACCATGATGGTTTTAAAGAGTGCTAGTCAGTTATCTTGTAGACTTGAATTGTCTCTTTAAGAACATCAGGTGTGTAGCTGAATGTGGTAGCTCACATGTATAACCACCTCTACCCAGCAGGTTGAAAATTCAAGGCCAGCCTGGAAACTTTGTGGGACAGTGTTGCAGAATAAAATTAGAAAAGGGGATGTAGCTTACGGGTGGAGTGCTTGCCTGGTAATGGAGAGTTGAGATAAGAGGATTTTTTTTCCCTGTTGTGATCATGTACTATCCTTTCCAAGAAGTTCACTGTGTTTCCACTTTATGCTTTTTTTTTTCTTACCCCCACCTCGCTATAGATCTCCTATAAAATGGAAACAAAGCTTTGTAAATAAGGAGGGGAAGAGGGATTGAAAGGAGGGGAGGGGAATGGGAAAAAAGAGGACCTATGGTATGTCACATACAGGTACAGTCTCCTTATGATGAATGTGATCATCATGTATATATGAATTACACCAATAAATTAAAAAAACAAACAAAACAAAACTAGGCAAAGGTTCCAGTGTCTCTTATGGGTCATCTATAAGAACTGTTCAGAAAAGGCAAATCTGTTAAGATGGGAGAGTAGTGGCTTCTTGTGGAGGAGCATGACCAGGACTGCTAACAGGCACAGGGTTTCTCCTGAGAATCTTGAAAATTGGATTATGGTGATGGTTGCAGTGCTCTGTGAATATACTAGGAATCAGTATTGTACAATTTAAATAGGCACACCTTTAAGTTACATTCAGTAAAATTTCCTTTAAAAAGCCAAACAAACAAACAAGAGCAACCAAAAAAAATCCTCCAAAGCTCTCTATGGCATTTTTAATTATTGTGTATTGTGACATTTTTTCTTTTCTTTTCTTTCTTTCTTTTTTTTGTTGGGGATTGGATCTGAGGCCTTGTGCATACCAGCTGGCAAGGACTGTGACACTAACCTATACCCTTTTGTTTCTGCTGGGTTATTTTTGAAAGAGGGGGAGCCTGGTGGGCTTTGGCTGGCACTGCTTAGAATCACGGTTTGTCTCAAGCAGAAGGAGCTTTGCTGTGTTCGGCTCTGCCTACCCTCTGGTCTCACAGAGGGTGGTGTCCCGGTCTGCATGGCTCCACTCCTTGCAGTTTGCCCCTTGTACTTCATCATTGTGCTGGCAAAAAGGAGCAAGGAAGAACCATTTGAAGTATCTATTGACTCAATATGTTGGATCTTTGGTCATGGAAGTTTTGATTAATCAATGACTCATTTGCTTATGGTATGAGTTAACTTTGCCTTTTATGTGAGAAATCTAATTTGATGGAGCTCATAAAAGGCATTTGCCACAGATTGTGGGGTGTGTGTGTGTGTGCGCATGTGTATGCACATGCACATGGGCACAACTAAACACCAGCTCTTCTCAGCAGAACCATTCCTTTGCTAGTCCATGCTCAAAAGTGTCTGGATAGCAGATTCTTTTAAAGCTTATAAAGCAAATGTGTATGTGTTACTATGACAGGCCTATTTTAGTCTTCACAGCTTCCTCTGCAGGATACCCAGAGAGATCTGTCAGCTCACCTGCTTCCTTGTACTCTCTTGGGTAAACCCATTTGAAAGTTGGTATATAACAACTCCTTCAAGGCCGTTGACCCTTCTGAGGAAGTGTTATAAAAGGCAGGCCTACATTTATGAAATTTTGCAAAATTGATATATTAACAACTCCTTACTCTTAACAGTAGGCTTTCTGAATTATGGTTTTGTCCTGCAGTAAGTAAGAAAAGTAAATACCAAATCTTCGGCAAGCTCTATTTACAAACATACTTAGTGTTATTCCTGAATTAGATGGGCTCAATTTCATGGCCTCTCACTTTTCATAATTATGTATTTAATCTACCTTTTTCCTCCAGTGCCATGCAGTTTTTAGCAATTTACCTTTCAGTGTGTGAAAAATAGATGAAAGCAGTGGTATGTTTCCACCTTAGGAGCGTTTACATTTTACCTTTGTTAGACTGTTACATACAACATGTGTGGTGATTTTTGTAACTGATTTATATTGTCGGAGAAAGGACGGAGCTAGCTTATTCATTCTGCAAAGAAGGTAAAGCTTATAACTCAGATCAAAATGAAGCCAAATGTATCTTGAAAAAAAAAAAAAAACTTCTTAAATCACCCATCAAGTGTAGCATCCATGTAATATTTGCATAGAATTATGGGATAAATTCTTATTTGCTGTACTGGGGATTGCACCCAGGAGGCACATACTCAGTTACATCTCCAGCCTTAGTTTTGAATTCTATCTATCTATCTACCTACCTATCTATCATATTTAGTACAGGGTTGGCAGGGTCTCTTTACACAGATTGGACTCCTAGAGATCCTTCCTGTTTTCAGCCTCCCAAGTGCTGGTTACAGGCGTGCGCCACCATGCCCAGTCTCAACTGCCGGCTCAGGGAGTCTCAGGGGTGGGGCTGTCAGGGCAGGCTGGGGATTGAACCCCCTTCTTGTGTCTGCCTAAATGGGTGCTTTAATCTGCAGAACTCTCAGGCTGGCCCCTTAAATTTTATTTTTAGATAGATCTCACTCAGTTGCCCAGGTTGGCCACGAACTTTCCTGCTGTTATTAAAAGTATGTACCAACACAACTAGCTCCTGAGATAATTCTCTTTTTTTTTTTAATTAATTAATTATTTATTTATTTGTTTTCTTGTTGTGTGTGTTTGTTTCTTTCTTTATTTATTTTGTGGCTGGCTCAGCCTGCCCTGGTGGTGGCGCTGGCGCAGCATGTGGTGCCGGGGATCGAACCGCAGTCCCCGCAGTTGCCTGAGCCCTCCAAGCAGGCGCTTTAGACCACTGAACCATCTCGCCGGCCCAATTCTCTTTTTTTATGTTAAAAAAAATGTTTTTAAATTTTTTTTTTAAAGAATACAAAATAGTGATAGAAAAAAATAGCATTGGAAATGATAACCAAATTTTGCTAAACAAAGTGATAGGAATTCAACAATGTTTGTTATATTGCATGTGTTATCTTCAAATTAGTTGTTCAGGTTACCAGTGCAAGACTGATTTAAACAAAAAACAAACAAACAAACAAACAAAAAAAAAACAATAACAAAGATGTAAGAAATTCAAAAGGAAGAAAAATAAGATAAAAAAAAAATTTAAGCATGAACTGCTTTGTGAGATGATTCTTATGCTCAGTGAAGTTTGCGTCCTGCTGAGCTAGGTTCAAGGAAGATGCGGGCTTTTAACAGAAATCCAGGGCATCAGACCGCTTTGCTTGTAGGTGAGTCTAGAGTGCAGCGGGAATTGGCGGCTCCCAGTGTGACCCTGATTATGTGCAGGTATCACACCATCAGGTTTTGAACTTAAAGACTCCAGGTCTTATTGGTTCACAGGTTTCAGTTTTTTTTTAAGTTTATTTTATTTTCTTCAACCACATTACATATTTGTTTCTGTTATGGCCGGCTCAGCCTTCCCTGGGGGGTGGGGGGTGGGGCAGCACAGCATGTGGGGCCTGGGATTGAGCCGCGGTCCCTGCGCGGTGACCTGAAATTCCCGACACACACGCCCTTTAGACCGCTAAGCCAGCTCACCAGCCCGGTTTCATTGTTTTGAGGAGGATTAAATGACTTCCTGTTTGCAGCAGCCTCTATCGAATACACCGCGCCTGGATGCAGAAGATACTCAGTAGGTCTTCTGTGAGTTTGGTTCTGATGGAGTGCGGTCAATTTCACAGCCATACAGTGTTTGAAAAGCTGTCCAGGAAGTCATCCATCAGCTTCTTGTCTTCCCAGGTTGGGTTTTTGTGTTGTTCTTTTCTGAGCAGCCCTGCCTCTTTCAAACAACGTTTTTTTTTTGCAGTAACGGGAATTGAACTCGGGACCTTGTGCTTGCCAGGCCAGTGCTTACTCTTTGTCTTTTTGAGACAGGATCTTGCTATGTAGTTCAGGCTGGCCTTCAGCTCATTTTTGTAGCCCAGGCTGGTCTCGAACTTGCACTGATCCTCCAGCCTCAGCCTCCCAAGTGCTGGGATTACAGGCAAGCGCTACCATGCCCAGTTTAGGCAAGCACTTACTCTACTGAGCTATCTCCCCAGCCCACCAATATCTTTTAAAAGTCTGACTTCAGATAAATTTTCATGAATTTCTGGGTAATTCTGTAATTTTTATAGTTCTGAGTAATTCTGGTATTTGGGAGTCTGAGACAGGAGGATTGTGAGCTCAACATCAGCCTGGACAACATTGAAAGATCTACTTTCAAAAAAAATTTTTTTTTTTTTTCTTTTTGGTGGAGTAAAACATGAATATTCAAGTTGCCACAAGATGGCATCAGATTATTTCCAGTTATGCCAGGTAGGGAACTCCTCTGAGTTCAGTACATCTTTAGAAGAAAATGTTAAAATGTGTGTCACTCATCTCATGATGCTTAATGCACAGAGACCTCGAATTTCTTTTACCATTCGTGTATGTAAATGAGGTTCAACGCTAATAGTAGTTGTGTAGGGAAATGACTTGACTTCTGCAAATAATTATTTACTCTTTGGGAGCATTTTCTAATGGGCGCTTCAGGTAGTTTCCAATGCCTCCTTCTCTGATTTGCCATCCATCTATTGTCTCTTAGTCTGACTTACTTTGTCTCGAGCACATCTGACATATTCATTATTTGTTTGTTTCTCCAACATGTAAAATTTATGAGACCCTCTAATTTTGTCTCATTACTACACCTTCAGGGCCTGGAAGAGTATGTGCTGTTGCATGTCCTCAAAGCTTAAGTGAACAATAACTAGAAATTTTCTACTGTTATTCAAATACTCTGGCTTAATAAGTAAATATTAAAAATTATGTATGTTATGTATAATCTTTAAGAATTTCATTGACAACTAAGTAAGTAATCAGAACTTGAAGAATTTTGTCACTATATGTCTCTGGTGATTACATTTCCAACCTCTTTTACAGTTTGGTAATCTTCCTACAAATTGAAGTGTAACTGTAATACTCAATCGGGATGCACTTATGGATACACAGTGAATAGAAAGTAGTGCAGTGAAGGGAACAATCTCACTTTGTGTGCGAGTTATAATTTACATGTTTGCACATATGATTCAGGGGCAGGTGTGAGTGTCAGATGTCTCTGTTGTTTTGTAGGCCTGGGAGAATCTGAAATCTCTGCTGGGAAATAGGATATCCAAATTAGATGCTATGTGGCTGTAATGTATCTTCAAAGGGCTAAACTTCAAGAAAACATTCATTACAATTTTGAACACTTTTTCCTAGAGCTGAATTTATTAATGCATAAATATTTCAAAAGCATTTTTAGAAACTACAGTTCTAAAAAAAAAAAAAGACATCATAGTTCTCATTAGTTACCAAGATTACGGTTACTAGGATGGAGGTGTGAGTGACTTTTGCCAGCATGGACTGGTGTGAGGTGTTGAGATAGCTGACGACTGAGCCACTGCTATCCAAACTGATCTCCAGGCCATCGAAATCTATATTTAAAATCATTCACTGACTCAGCAAACAATTACTGAGTGCTTACCACCTGCCAGACAATGGGCTGGCTGGTGGACTCCTGGAAATAGATAATATCCTTCTCCTCATAGAGGAGAAGTTTTTTAATCTAGTGTCCTTTGGGGCCACAAATATCTTTAAGAATGTATGAAAGTATCTGGTGATGCACACCTGTAACCTCAATTACTTTAGAGGTTGAGGCAAGAGGATTCAAATTCAAGGCCAGTCTGGGCAATTTAATGAGACTGTGTCTCAAAATAAAAAGTAAAAAAAAAAGCTGGGGGTTGGGGAGATAGCTCTGTAGAATAAGCACTTGCTTTGCAAGCACAAGGTCATGAGTTCAATCCCTGGTTCTGGAAAAAAAAAAACAAAACAATAGCTCAGTGGTAGAGTGGCTGTGTAGCATGTGTGAGGCCTTGGGTTCAATCCTTAGTAGTGCAAACTACTATCCACCCCTCCTCCCCCTAAAGCCCCTAACTAGGACATATGACAGTGATAGTGATTAGTGATGGACTCTTTTCCCTGGAGATCAGTCAGTCAGTCTCTTAACACACACAGAGACAGTCACAAGGGTGCATATGGAGTGGTTGCTCATATGGAGTGGAGGCTCATACTCACTAGAGTTTTGAATCCCATTTCCTGGGATTCAGGCAACACGGATCTGAAGTTCTAGAGGTTCCTCAACGACTCTCTAAGGCCCCTTTCTAGCATTCTTCCACTTGTCTTGCGCTAACCTCTTTTCAATACCTTGTGATGTGCTATGTGAGACCTCCCACATTTGACCCAGGATGAGGCAGCAAACTTTAGGGGGAGGGTCCAAAGGAGCTTATCAGGCCTGAGGCTGCAGCCGCCATATTCAATGGCTCTGGGAGTTCACTTCGCTCCTTTATTTACTTCTGAGTACTGAGGAGGCCTGGGTTTGAGAAACTCCCAGGTCATTTCATGATGGGTTAGAAGAGCAGGCTTTGTTTTATTTTATTTTTTTATGTATTTAGTACAGGGTCTACAGGGTCTCACTACATAGATCTAGATTTGTAGTGATCCTTTGTTTTCAGCCTGCGAAGTGCTGGGATTACAGGTGTGTGCCACAATGCCCAGTCTCAGTCACCAGCTCAGTGCACCCCAGGGGTGGGGCCAACTGGGCATGCTGAGCTTCGAACCCTGTGCTCTGCCTAAGCAGGCAGGTGAGTCTACTGAGCTATCTGGCTGGCTCGAAAAGGGTAGGCTTTGGAGACAAGCATCAGGCGATAAAATACATTACTCCAGATACAATACTTGTTAACTATTTTGGGCAAATTACTTATCAAAGCCTTATTTTCCATACATGAATGGAGAAAAAAAAATAGCACATAGTTCATAGAATATTTTTGAGACTCAATTGAGACAACGTGTGTAATTTGCTTAGGACAAAATGGCACCTGTTGTCAACTTTGTCCCATCCAAACTCTTTCAAGAGAATTTAATCAGATTAAATATTTGTTGAACATCTGCTGTTTCACTAGTTTGATTTAAGTCTGTGATTATTCTCCTGAGGTGAAAACCCAGCCAGAGGCTACAATATAGGACAGTACTGAAGGAACCTTCATTTTAAAATCCTGGTTTAATTTCTTGGCTCTAGCCAGGGCCAGCTGGGTGACTCTAAGGGATCCATTCTTTATTCAGTTTCCACCTCTGAAAAAAAATGGGGCAAATGATAGTATTAGGCCCATTCACCACAGAGTGGCTGTTGGATTTCGATGAGATTATGCAGTTAGTACACTTGGCACAGTGGTACAAAGAACACTTTTGATTTGTGTTAGGCTAGTTCAGTGTTAATAGTGTTATTACTTATTAATTAGCTTAATGTCATCCTAGCCTCTTGGCCCAGGGTGAAGATTTCATACAAATTCTGGCATCTTGCTTATCCAGGCCCTAATGGTGAAATTAAGATCTTGATTTAAAACTGGTCTTTACTTAGAAGTTAGCTGGCATATATTTACAGGTCCTTCAAATAGCTATGGTTGTTACTAATTCCCTGTAGTGAAAGATGAATGATAATTCTTCTTTATATGTTTTCATTCAGTATCCCAACCCCATGGATAAAAATGTCATCTCTGTAAAAATTGTGGAGGAAAGAAAAGGTAAGTTCTTTGAATCTACCTTCACTTCAGGGATGATCACTAAGTGACACTGATTTTTGTAACCATGTCTATGTGTGTCTGCATATGAGATCTATTATGTCTTGAGTAATTCTCTTGTTGTTTTCTAAATTAATAGTTGATGATAACATTGAATTACATGTAATTGTAGCACGTGACCTTTGGGGGCACTTAATATGTGCCAGACACTCTTATTTAGGTAGTAGGGTTATTCCTATCTGATGAATGAAGAAAATGATGTACAGGGAGATTAAATAGTCAAGGTCACAGTGATTATGAAGTGTGATCAAAATGTATGATGAATGTTAAATTTAAAACATCTATTACAGTAAAAGACATGTAGCCATTAACTCCCCTCAAGATACTACTCCCTCACTTTGAACATAATTACCCTAATGCTCTTGCCTCCCCCTCCCCCTTTTTTAGGGAAGGGTCTACAGGGTGTTCAGGGTCTCACTACTAGATTGGACTTGTAGTGATCCACCTATTTCACAGCCTCCCAAGAGCTGGGATTACAGGGGTGCAACACTGTGCCCAGTCTCAATTGGTATCTCAGTGCGCCCCAGCTCCTGTGCCTGCTTGTAGGTGCTTTAATCCACTGAACAATTTGGCTGGCCAGAAATTGAGGATTTTTTGTTTTGGCTGGCTCAGGCTGCCTTAATGGTGGGCTGGGTAAGGCTTGTGGAGCTGGAGATCGAATCCTGGTCCCCTGTGACAGCTGCAGGCTCCCTCTTGCCCCTTTTTGAAGCAGTTCCAAAAGCATCTTTACAAAGCATGAAAAAAACACAGTGAATGCTATTGTCTAGTGTCATTCAACTGAAAGGGCAGAGCTATGAAAACCTTGTAGCGTGTCCTCATCCACCTCATTTCACCAGAGCTGGCACCCAGTGACTTTCAGCCCTTCCCTAAACTTAAAATGACCATGAAAGGTACAAGTTTTGAAGTGATTTAGGACACTGAGGCAGCCATGACAGGGCTAAGCAGATGAAGGAGAACTTTCAGAACTTCTTTTGAAAATGTTAAGACTGAGAGAATAAGTGTGTTCAAAGCAAGGAGGAGTATTGTGAGGGTGATTAATAGCACTGTGTCTTTAACTGTAGCAAGTATTTTTTAATTTAAACATTTACTACTGAATTTGTCTATTATGCATTGTGTATATCTTACTTCATCTATCAATTTATATATGTCAAAACAGCTATGAATAATTATAACTGAACCTGCCATTTTGGTTCAGTATTGACTAGAGAGGGGCTTGACAAATAATGACTTGTAATGCATGTTTTATAAGTAAAGTTTCATTTTGATATAGCCATACTCATTTGTCTATTATCTATGACTCCTTTTCTATAACAGCAGATTTGAATATTTTCCAGAGAGACTTTATGGGCCACAAAAACATAAATTATTTACCATATGGCCCTTTCAGAAAACCCTTACTGACCTCTAGGCTAGAGCTCAGGCACCACTGCTGTTGTCATTTCCATCCCCAGTGGAAAAGTCGTTACTGGTAGTGTTTGAACTTGAGGAATGTGAGGTGCAGGAAGCTATGCCATGCGCATGTGTAATCCATACACAAACCTTTGGAGACAGTGGGCTGTAGTCTAACATGCTCTTCAGCCTTCTAGAAATCACAAGATAGAGTTGTATTTTGCTGACTCTGAGGCCGCTTCTGTTCTTGGTAAAGCTAAAACTGCCATTTGCTGTGAGAATATTTTCTATATAAGTGTATTTAAAAATATTTTCCATTGTATGTGCACCAGTGTAGGAGAAACTTGCTACTTGGCATCAAGATCTGATTTTTGTTACTACCTTCATGACTTAACTTTTTGAATGATCAGTTTCTTCATCTGTTCACTGGCAAAATATTTTGTTTTACATTGTTGTTAAGATCAAATGTGAAAATGATTGCATATGCTAAAGTGGTGTAGAACTGATTATGATTTTTGTCATCATTAAGGGCATCTTGGCCTCCCATAGTGGCTCATGCGTCTTGAGCATGTGATTTGCAAATATTGGGTAAGCATATGAATGGGCAGAAGTTTTTCTCAGCAGCTTCTGGAAGTCAGGATGATTGTATCAGGGTCAAGACTTAAACATTCAGAGCTTTGAGCATCGTGAATGCAGAGACCTTGAGTCCCATAAATACACAGGGCATGTGACAAGACTTCCAAGTTTTTCTTCTTTGCTGCCCTGTTTTCTTCTTTCCTTAACTCACTTCATTTAATTATTTATTTATAAAATACCTGACACCCAAAATTAAGGACTTTGCCTTATTTAGGTCATAGTGTGTAGAGGTTTCAGTCCCCAATCACCTGTGGTGTAGCAGAGGGGCAGCAGTCTAAGACAGCCGAAGGCAAGAAAAGCAACCAGAGCCAAGCAGGTGGAGGAGCGTCCTCTTTTCCTCCCTTGTACTGTACGCAGACTTTCTAGCCTCGGGTGGGTCTAGCTCTCACACCACCCCTGAGCCCTTGTTTGCAGAGGCTCAGGATGTTTAGGAAGAGGACCCTGGCCACTTGCTGAGTCATTTAGTTACACTTCTAAACGTGTCAAACTTTCTTGGACTTTTTTACCTTCGCCTTACCCTTTTTACCAGCACCACTGGCAGCGCTCTTCTTGGCTTCCGGTTTCTTTTTTTAGTGTCAGGCTTCTCAGTTTTTTCGCCTGCCATCGTTTTTGGTCTTTTTTCTTCCTTTTTTTTTTTTTTTTTTTTTTTTTTTTTTTTTTTTTTTTTTTTTGTCTTTTTGAAACAGGGTCTCGCTATGCAGTTCAGGCTGGCCTTGAGCTCACTTTTGTAGCCCAGGCTGGTCTCGAACTCACACTGATCCTCCTGCCCCAGCTTTTGCCTGCCATCTTGCAGGATGGGAAAGAGCACTTTACTGCAGGCAAAATCCTGTCCTGGTTAGAAGAATTGGTCAATATTCCCAATCTGCTATGTATTCCACAAAAGCTCTGTACAAGAGAAAGTACACAGCTGCTAAATTGAAGATTTAGAAGAAAAAGGAGAAAGTTCTTGCTATGATCACAGAACCAGTCGGTGGGAACAAGAATGAAGGTACCTGGGTGCTTAAGTTTTGAACAATGCCTTGATACTACCCGAATGACGATGTGCCTCAAAAGCTCTTGAGCCATGGCAAGAAACTCTTCAGTCAGTATGTGAGAAAACTTCAAGCTAGCATCCTCACTGGGTGTCACAGAGGCAAGAGAGTGGTCTTCCTGAAGCAGTTGTTCAGTGGCTTGCTACTTGTGACTGGGCCGTGTAGCCTTAATTGTGTTCCTCTACAAAGAACACGTCAGAAATTTGTCATTGTCACTTCTACAAAAATTGGTATCAGCAAAGTGAAAATCCCCAAACACCTCACTGACGCTTACTTTAAGGAGAAGCAGCTATGGAAGCCCAGACATCAGGAGGGCAAGATCTTCAACACCGAGAAAGAGAGATACCAGATTTCAGAGCAGCACAAAGGGGATCAGAAAGCTGTGATCTCACAGATTTTAGCAAGAATCAAATGTGTTCCTCAGCTCTGGGCTGCATGTGATCCATTTTTGCTCTGACAAATGGAATTTATCCTCATAAATTAGTGTTTCAAATTTTCTACAAAGAACCTAATTAAGTGACTGATACATTTTAAAAAAATAAAAAAAAAATAAACTTCTCAAACTGACATAATGAACTAGATCCTAGTTATAATCTCTATATTCAAGGTGTGGAATTTCTCAAGTAGACACAGTGTGTCAACTATTATAAGCACTAGAATTGTTCTAAAATCTTCTGTCCAAAACAGGTTCTGGTCAGAGGGAATTTTCTCTGCTAAAAGAAGAGAATATGGCTAGTATAACTAATTAACTATACATTTAAACTTTATATCCAGAAATTTGTGCTTTAAAGGGTAGTGCAGAAGTTGGTAGATTCATATTCTCTTTTTCACTGCTAACATATCCTCTGTTGGATTACATGGTGTGACCAGCATGCTGGCCATCGTCACTGGATCGTTGGCTTTGGCAGTTGAGAGGAAGGGACAGTATGTGGCTTATTTAGCTTTTAAAATCCTTACTACTACAAGGCATTGTGAATTGTGGTTTTATCCTAATTCCTTGATCACAGATGAGGAGCACCTGTGATATAGCTCAGAAAATTGGTCAAGGAGTGAGTTTTGGGTCAATGTTTCCTCTAGAAATTCTACTCAGACATGTAGAAAACTGCGATTGACTTTTAAGGCTTTATTGACATTAAGACATGACTTCATCGTCTTCATTAATGTGTTAAGTAAAAATTTCTTTTCCTAGATGAAACCTCAGGAATCATCTATAGAAAGAGGATTGCAATCTGTCGGAATGTGATTCCAGAAATTTTAAGGAAGGTAAATTCATTTCAAAATGTAATTACAATGGGGCACTATAATTTTTAATAGTCATGAACAGAGAGCAGTTTTAAGTGTAAAGGGGCTCTGGGACTTCCCGTTTCCCCCACTTCCCAGCTGTTCAGGTGGAGAAAGCGTTTTCATATCCAACCTGCTTTTGGCACATGTCCCTAGAGATAATTTGTCTGTTTCTCTGTCTCTTCTGTGGAGAGTTCTTCTGAGTATAGAGATATTCTGTGATAACTTTAAAGATACTTTTGGCATTCTGCATGAAGGGGCTATATTTTTAAATCTTTTTATGGTTAGAGATGACTCTCAGGTAAAAGTGATTAGAAGTTGGCAGATTGTAAATACTCGGTGTGATTTTGAAGTAAGGAAAACTTCCAATTTCTAATTCACTGTTAGAAATTTCTGAGACTAAAATGTTCTTAGCACTGTGTATAAGCCTTTCTGTGTTGTGTTTCTGTAAAGTAATATTATTGATGAAATCGTCATAATAGAAAATTGTTTTCTCTCTTTGAAAACTTTAAGCATTCTGGTGATTATTTTTTTCAGAAAGGTGAGTGGAACTTTTTAATTGTATTGCTTAAACCATAGCAAAACTTTGATAAGAATCTTTTAAAAACTGTTAGGAAGCATACACTTTAGAAAATGTGTTAGGTGGCTGTTTTAACCCGGAAGAGATTGTGGTTGTGATGTAGAATTCAGCTCAGCTCCTGCTGATTAGCTTGCAAGTTAAATTGCTGTACTGCATGTGGCAAAAATGGCAGCTTTCATCATTTCCTTATCATGGATTAAAAGACTCCGTCATGTTCTTAAGGGAAAGAAAGCTAATATGACAATGAAAATGAACTTTCTTTTATTTTACAGATGGTAAATGCGTTGCACTGTAGCAGCAAATTATTACTGCCTTTTTCCACAGAGTACATACCCTGCTTTTGCCCTACATATGCACTTCGAATCTATTATTTAAAAAGGCATTCAACTTTGTCTTGTATCTCAGTTCTTAAATAATTTAAGAATACTTCTGACTTGTACAATGTTGCCTTTGTAGTTTTCCGTGTCTTCTCCACCTAAGAAAGCATACATTTCTAGGTATTGGGCAGAGTTTTTGTTTTTTTTTTAATTTTTAATTTTTAAATTTTATTTTAAAGAGTAAAAATAGCAGAAACAAAGATAGAAAAACAGTAACAAGCAAGAGTACATATAGCACAGAATTTCAAAGCAAGAACAAAAATTTAACAATGGTTGTATTATATATTTTCATCATCAGATCAGAGTTTAAAATAATAATAAAAAATATATTTTACGTGATATTGTCCTGCATGGGAGCCTATAAGTAGGCCCAATCAGAATTCATCAATTTACGAAGGCCACATCCAGCTTTAGAGGAGACATGAAGGAGGCTGATAATTTGCTTGGTGTTTAGCAGTTATGGAAATCAGGCCAGGGACTCTACAGCCTATATAAATCCTGGGCCATTTGCATGTCCTCACCAGCACTCAGTAAGGTCACAGCATGTTTGATTATCAAGAGTTATGGCCTTTGGTGAGCCATCATCTGTATATCAGGATCTCTTGTCCTCTACACTATCAAGACCGAAAGTAGGTCTAGAAGCGGTCCCTGTGTAGTTTTTCTTAAACTGAGAAAGCCATCCTCCCTCTGTTGGACAGGTGAACATGTTAAAGGTACCTAGTATCCAATTAGAAGAAGAATCCTGGCTCAATCCTCAGGAAAGAAACATGGCTATACGGAGTCACTGCCTTACGTGGACGCAGTATGCATCTATGAAGGAAGAATCTGTCTTCAGGGAAAGTGTGGAAAATCCCAATTGGTAAGATCACTTCTGTGTGTGGCGTGTGTGTGTATTTTGGGTGTAGGGATGTACGTATGAACACACACATGAGAAAGCTATGATTCTATACTCAGGACTCCTATCTGCAACTCACACAAATTCTACATAATTGATTTTTAATTACAGAAAAAATGAAGGAGTATATTTTCCTTTGGAAGGAAAAATGACAGAGCTCAATTCTTCTCTGACCACCTCTCCTAATTCTGGTGTGTTCCTACCAGATGAATGAATAGTATCAATCTGAACAATCTTATAGATCTTTCAACAAATATCTTTGGTATTTATGTGTGTAGTTATTGAGGCTGTGTAATACTGTTTTTTGTCTTGTATATGATTTTATGTTATATAAATTATTGAGCCCTTCTCTTTTCTTTACTTGATGATGGGTGAAATATTTGAGTAGACATTTCTCAAAAGAAAATACACACATAACTAAAATTCACATAGAAAGCATTCAGTACCACTAATTGTTAAGGAAATGTGAATGAAATCCAAAGGGAAAAACATGTCATACCTATTAAGATGGCTATAACTAGAAACATAGTAACACATGTTGGTGTCAATGTGGAGAAATTGGAACCCTGTATATCACTGATGGAAATATAAAATCATGGAGACATTGTGAAACATGATTTGTCAGTGCACCAGCAGTTAAACATAGAGCTGTCATTGGGCTTAGCAGTAACACTCCTTGGCATATACCTAAGAGACATGAAAACACCACCCATACCAAAAGTTGTACAGAAATTCTTATTGCAACTTTACTTATAGTATCCAGAATGTGGAAGCAAGTCAGATGTCTAATAGCTAGCAGATGTAGTCTATCCATTACATGGAATATTGTATAATCATAAAAAGGAATAGAGCTTGGAATTATGTTACAACATGGACAAACCCCAAAACTTAGGCTAAGTAATAGAAGTAGGTTACAAAAGACCGTATTTATTTGAAACATCCAGAATTGGCAAATCCATATGGAGACAAAGAAGATTAGTGGTTGGTATGGCCTGGGGGAGAGGAGACTGGAGTCTGACTTTTTTTTTTGTGGGACCAGGGATTGAATGTAGGCCCTTGTGTTTGCCGGGTAAGTGCTTATTCTACCGAGCTATTTTCCCCGCCCCTAGGAGTCTTACTCTTGATGAGTGCGAAGGTTTCTTTAGAGGGACTGATGAAGATGTCTGAAAATTAGTGTTGATAGTTGTGTGACTTCGAATATACTAAATCCCACTGAACT
>PVKN010010045.1:0-23054 GCA_004027915.1 Capromys pilorides
CTCCACCCAGTGCCCAGCCCTGGAAAGGTACAGCATGCCTAAGTCCAAGGGAGGCAAGAGGAGGTGGGAAGAGGTTGCAGAGGTGAGTTTGTGGGGGTCAAGGAGGCACATACTTGAGGAGAGGCAGGAAAAGCCTGCTGCTCAGGAGAGGCCCATCAATGGAGGAGCTAAAGACCCAGGATCTGCTGAAGCCTTACTTTCCTCTCCCTTTCCACCAGGGGACCCCTTGGAACAGCTGGTCCGCCATTTCCTTATTGAGACTGGGCCCAAAGGGGTGAAGATCAAGGGCTGTCCCAGCGAGCCCTACTTTGGTGAGAAGCAGGAACCTGGGAATGGTTCTATCAGGCTGGCTGTGGGAGAAGCCAAGGGAATTGAGGAGGATGGAAGGGAGTGCAGAGGCACCCATGACTTCTCTCACCTCCTCTCCCGCAGGCAGCCTGTCCGCCTTGGTCTCTCAACACTCCATCTCCCCCATCTCCCTGCCCTGCTGCCTGTGCATTCCCAGTAAAGGTGGGTTATCTGTGTTCCTCATTGCTTCCCATTCCTCTAGCTCAGGCAGAATCCACAGCTCTGATTCCCACTCTCCCTTGATGGGGAGTTTGCTAGCTCCCAGAGAATGCTTCTCCCCCTACTCACCTTCCCTGTTGGCCCTCATTTCCCCCAGATCCTCTGGAAGAGGCCCCAGAGACTTCAGTGCCGAGCAACATGAGCACAGCAGCAGACCTCCTGCGTCAAGGTGCAGGTAGTTAACACCCATAAGACTTCTGTACATTCTGACATCACTGGCTGGGCAAAATGAAAGAGCAGATGGGGATAGGGAGCAATCAAGCACTTAGGAGCCCAATGGGCCATGCTCCCTCACTGACCACTTCCTGGCCCTCTAGCCTGCAATGTGCTTTACCTGACCTCCGTGGAAACAGAGTCACTGACAGGCCCCCAAGCCGTGGCCAAGGCCAGCTCTGCAGCTCTGAGCTGCAGCCCTCGCCCAACACCAGCTGTGGTCCACTTCAAGGTCTCAGCCCAGGGGATTACACTAACAGATAACCAAAGAAAGTAAGTCTGGGCACCTGCCCCAAGGAACTTGTGAGAGCATTGGGGGGTCCATGTTTCTAAGTGTGAACTTTCTACCCCTCCTGTTCTTCACAGGCTTTTCTTCCGCCGCCATTACCCGGTGAGCAGCATCACCTTCTCTAGCACAGACCCTCAGGACCACAGGTGAGCCTCCCTCCAAGCCTTCCCCCGCCCCACCTCCTGCCAGTCCCAGCCCAGCTCCTTTAGCAGCAATGCCTGAGGTGCAGTCTCTCATAGCCCTTCTCCTCTTACAGATGGACCAACCCAGATGGCACCACCTCCAAGTAAGCCTCCCCCATGAACCCAGCCTTTCCCTCCCAGGGCCTTGACACCTCCATCCTCCTCAGTCCTGACAAGTCTGCCTACTCATGGCCAGTCAATCCTGTGGTAGCACCTTCCCACCCTACCTTGGCTTTGTTCCTCCAGGATCTTTGGTTTTGTGGCCAAGAAGCCAGGAAGCCCCTGGGAGAATGTGTGCCACCTCTTTGCAGAGCTTGACCCAGAACAACCTGCAGGCGCCATTGTCACCTTCATCACCAAAGTTCTACTTGGCCAGAGAAAATGAAGGAAGGCCACACAAGCTTAGAGCCCACATCAACACTGCACCTTCCCAGCACCACACAGCCCTCACTTCCCTGGCCTGGACCAGGTGCCCCAGGAGCCCTCCCTGAAGAAAGGGGAGTAGGCATCATGCTCCCAGAAAAGCCTGTGAAGAACAGGAGGGGCATTGCTCATCCCCACCCAGCCTGCTAAGCTATGTGGATAGGCCCATGAGATGATCTGGCATGTGAGCAGATGGCAGAGACAGGCATGTGAAGAGTGAGGAGGCATCAGCTGTTAAGCCCTGAAGGAGCTCATGACAGCCCCACCTGCAGAACATCAGCCTGCAGGGGAACCAGGCCCTGCCAGCTCCACCCAGTTGCAGGTCCCAGCATGGTGGGGAGAAGGGAGAGGTGGGGGAGCAAGTCACACCCTTCTCTACTTCCCTTCTGGGCAGAGATCAGAGTGGGACCACATGGACAGGGGAAAAAAAAAAGAGAGTCTATTTTTGTGTAATAAAGAATTTCTGTAAACTTTTCGCTGGAGACTTTACTTACAGGAAGGTGAAAGCCTCCTTTGCCCAGAAACATACCTGAGCTTCCTGGGAGCATCCCAGCCCATGGAACACACATCATTCATCCCTGCCCTGGCAGTGTCCACATCTCCCCTGAAGCAAGCTGTTCTCAGCTACCCCTTGCACTCTAGCCCTAGGAAGGACTCCCATTCTGGCCATACTGATACATATGGAAACTCTGTCTTTATTGGCTGTATAAACATCTCTCATCTGTACATACATTTCATACATCATAGTGCAGGGCCAAAACAGACGGCCACAGGGGCCCCAGGAGCACCGCGGTACACCTACTTTCCCCATGGCTCTACCCACTGTGCAAACCGAGGCCAATGGCTCCTGCTTCCGCTTCCTTTCAGCGGAAGTCACTGTTATGGGGAAGGCTCAGGAATCAAGGGGTACAAGAAGATGGGAGTCTATGTAAGTGCTACCATCAAACACTGAAGCAAACAGGCAACTGGCACAAGCAGCAAGCTGGAGTGTGGGGTGGATGGACACGGGGCAGGAAAAGGTGCAAGGGGCCAAGCTGCACCTCTGGGCTGGCTCACTATTGCATGAGATATGTCTCAGAACATCAGATCACCCCAGGGAGTTAGAGACAACAGTGCCATGGCTGGATAGGGAGACAGGAGCAAAGGCGAGACTTAGTCCCACACCACCTCACAGCCACAGCCCTCTGTTGCCCGCACCCTGGATAGCCATTGGTGTGTCCAGGTGGGGGAGCAAGAGTCTCAGGCTCTCTGTGGGGGGATGACACCAGAGGTGGTCGGAGTAGGGGTAAGCCAGCTCTCAAGGGAGAGAATAGACCCTAAAGGACTGGGGCAGCAGCCAGTAAAAGAGAAATGGCCAAAAGGTGGCCCCCTAGCCCAGCTGGGGGTGGGGAGGACAGCAGCAACAGCTCACACAATGAGGGCAGAAAAGCAAGTTCAGGGAAATACTGTGGTAAATAGGGGACACAGATGACTCCTTTACCCTCTGCAAAGCTCATGCCCAAATAGCAGCTGAGGTCAGGGGGTTCACTCCTCTCCACTCCCCTAGGGCCAGTGAAAGGGGATCCAGGTGCTCATGGGCCAAA
Organism: Capromys pilorides; assembly: GCA_004027915.1. Lineage (NCBI taxonomy): Eukaryota > Metazoa > Chordata > Mammalia > Rodentia > Capromyidae > Capromys > Capromys pilorides. Next base: position 3,258 of record PVKN010010045.1, read on the forward strand.
GCATGAGAGAATCCCATACAACAACATCGTTCTTTGGGTCCATTCCTACCCAACCACGGACTCAGGCCTAGTAACTGATGATAAAGGCAGGACCAGGTCAGAAAGATACAGTCTAATGGCCTAGGCTGTGTGACCACCCCCTACCTAGGACTTGCTGACAAGCAGTCCTGGAAGAAGTGAGGAACCAGGCACCTGGTCCTGCAGAAGGAGAAGGGGCAGCTGCAGAGGGGAAGCTCCTAGCCGCTCAAGGGATGCAGGTCTACTTTGACTTTCTCCCCGCAGCTCAGCATTCCAATGGTGGGGAAGAAGCCTCCAGAAGGTACAACAGCATCCTTCTTCCCAATGATCTTGCCATTCCGGGTGAAAAAAACCTGGAGGTGGAGGCAAGAAGAACAGAGCACAACCTGGCCTCTCCTCTGAGGATGCCTGAAGCCCCTCACTCCCAAACCTCAGCGCGGGCTTGAGAAGAGACTTAGGTGATATGGGAAGTGACCACGAGGGGGCGTCTTTAGCCTGGGAAACACACACACACAGGGACCAGCCTTCTCCCACCTCACCCCCCCAGCCCTTGCCCTAGCCTAACCCTGGCCCAGAGCCCTGTTTCAACTAGCTGCCAGCCCCTGCCCACCCAGAAACTCTGGGACAAGCCCCATCATCTGCCTACTCACCACCACCTTCTTGCCCTCATGCTCCTGTTCTATCTCTTCCCCATCTTCTTCCTCTTCCTCTTCTTCCTCTTCCTCTTCCCCTTCCTGGTGCAGATACATGACATTCCGGACGTTCCGGACAGCCCGGGCAGTCGGGGATAGGATCACTGTGTCACAACTGTCATCACTATCCCCTAGAAATCAGAAAGAGTTCCTGTGGTGTCCCCCTTTGCCCCTGAGCAACCTAGCTACTCCCAGACCCCACTCACCCTCGCTGTCCAGGATATAGTCCCGGGGAAACATGATTCCACAGCCCATAATGTCCCCTTTGTAACAACGTGGCCCAAACGGGTCTCCCACACCACTGCCATGAAAGATCTTCCCGTCATCTGTTGGAGGGCAGGGAGAGGATACACTTGAAGGACAGCTGACAATGTACTCCAAGTGAGGAGACAGATGTGGGAAGGGAGCACAATTCAGAAAGGACACATACAAAAGTGGACACAAGGCCAGCCCAAACAGCACAGAAAGACTTATCTCAAACAAACAACAACAAACAAACAAAAAGAACACAATATCCAACGGCCCAAGGCAAAACTGGCCAGAAGAGAGGAGAGTTGTGGGGGTACACAAGGGCGGGGAGGGGTAGTACCAGGAGCCAAGGCTCAGGTCTCAAGAAAACCCTCAAAGATATCAAGCAGACCGAAAAAAAAAAAGAAAGAAACAAAGAAAATGAATCGGCACAAGTCTGCAGGAAGGACGCAAAGGGAGCCAACTCAGAGGCCTGGAATGTCCAGTTTGGACCAGTTCTCCCACCCGTTTTGCTTCCCTGGCTTTCAAGGCTAGGAAGAAAACAAACATGGGGAGAAAGCACAAAAAGCCTAGGAAGGGGAGAGAGACTATTTATTAGGCTGGGCATGATAGCACATGCCTGTGATCCCAGCACTCTGGAGGCTGAGGCTGGAGGATCACCCCAAGTTCAAAGCAACCTGGGTTACACAGTAAGACCCCATCTCAAAAAAAAAATTAAAAAAAAAAAGAGGCCATTTATGAGGGCCAGGAAAATAGTCCCTGTGTCTCTTTCCTCCTCTATGACTCACCTTCCTAGGGCAGCCATTCACTCACCTGCATGATAAGCCACAGACCCTCTGCTCCAGCCAGGGTGCCTATTCTTGGGATAATCCTGCACCAAGAAGAAAAAAGAAAATCTACTGGACTACACATACAAAGGAGACAGACCAAGTGTAGTGGTGTACTACAGTTCTGGCCCTTTGGAGCTGGGGTTTAGAAGGAGGATCATAATCAAGGCTAGGTTACAAAGCAAGTTCAAGGTTGGCCTGAATTACACAGTGAGACCCTGTCTCAATAAAACAAAAAAGGAAATGAGGCATAGTGGTGTACACCCGTAATCCTAGCACCAGGGAACCTGAAGCAGGAAGGTGGCAAGTTTAAGGCTAGCATGGGCAAATTAGTGAAATCATATCTTGAAATTAAAAATAAAAACGGCTGGGCATGTAGCTCTGTGGTAGAGCACCCAAGTTTGATCCTTAGTCTCTCTCTCACACACACACACACACACACACACTGGCATATCTGAATCTGTGATCTTTTGGAACAGATTGCTGCATGTGAGCCCCACAATCTCTCACTTCTCAAGAACACTGGGGTAATAGAAACAGGAAAGGTGGGGAAGGTGCTAGTTTTGAAAGCCAGGGCTGCAGGCTGCCTGCACACACCCAGATCTCAGTGTGTGGTACAGACATAACACTCTTATGTCTTGGGTCATGTGTGCTCTTACACAGCGTAATACACACACACACACACACATACACACACACACACACATATACAGGGAAACAGGGGCTCACTGTGTTGTTCAGGCTGGCCTTGAACTCAGTATGTAGCCCAGGCTGATCTCAAATTCATGATGATCCTCCTACCTCAGCCTCATGAGTGCTGAGGTTACAGGCATGCACCACCACACCTGGCCTTGTACAGCCATTGCCACTCTCAGCCTCAGAGCTTCCACATTGCTCTGTGTCCCCACTCCAGGTTCCCCAGGAGCTTCCTGGTCCTCTCCCTACAGCCCCAGAGCTGAGCAGTTCCTCAGCATAAAAGCCCAGCACTTGTGCCCACCTTTCGGGCCAGGCCCAAGGCAATGTAGCATTTCTCTCCAGGGTCCACAATCTCCACCTCGAAGTAGTGGCTGCGGGTGCTCAACGGGTGCCGGGCCTGGGCCAGCCCCACATCCACGATGCTCTTGCCCTTGCCCAAGTACTCCAGCAGCTGTGGGGGAAGAGCCAGGTGGGGTGAGGAACAGGCTACCACCACCCTGGAAACCTCAAAGTGCCAGGCAGGCATGGAACAACAGGGATATGGTGGGGGTGCATTTGGGTAGCGTGCTCAAAAGGAGCCCCTTGCTGGATGCCTCCTTGCCTTCCTTCTGAATCAAGACACCCATCTGCTCTCTGGGAGAGGTGGAAAGCAGCAAAACAGCACACCAATCATGGCTGCCGGAACCATCCCCTTTCCTGATGGAACCAACTGGTCTTCTTGGCTAGGAAAGGGAAGACAAGACCAGGCTTCTCAGGGGTTTAGTGGGGACTGGAGGATGCAGAGGTCAGGTGCCAACCCCAGCTATTTGGAGGAAAGAGATGCAATCAGAGACTGATCTGGCTGGGATGGGATTAATGTAATTTCTGTGTTTTCTTTATTTGGCTGTGAAAAGAACTATTTATCACTGGGTCAGTTGTTAAGAAGTGCCCAGGAAATCAGAATGATTAGTGCTACCCTTCATTTGAAGTGGAGAGAGGTCAAAATAAAGGCAGACTTCCCTGTTCCCAGCCCCTGGGTGCTCTTTCCGGCTGGAGCAGAGGTAAATAGCTAGGTAAGGGGAGATGACTGATGCGTTCTTGGGGCTCCTTGTCCCATAATGGTCCTGCCTGGGCATGATGAGGCAGCAAACCCCAATCTGGGAGGATTTATTTATCAGTTGTCATGGAAATAGTGGAGCTGTGACTCAATTCCATCCCCTCCCTCCCCCTCAGCATCACCTGGCACTCCTTAATCCTTTTTAATTAGCCCAACTGCCCCTCAAGACTTTCTCTTACCCTTCAACACCTGAAGCTCTGCAAAACATCATGCTCCCTGGGGACTTCTTGCACTGAACCCTGGCAAGCCTTGGGGCACTGGCCTCTCCCACCTGCTTCAGGACTCCTGCCTGAACACGAGAGGAATTGTGCTTGCCCGCACCAGCATGGAGGCCTGTGTCTCCAGCAGGGACTGGTCCTTTCTGCTTATCACCCTTCACAGAATGGGAAGGGGCTTGCCCTGCTCAGCTCCAGCTCCCCCTAAAGTCCATCCTACCCTCATCTCCAAAGAGGGAAAGGGACAGATGGGGGGGAGGCACTCAGAGGTGTACAGGAGGCCAACTAAGTCCATGGCCAGCCCCACTCTGCACTTCATCCTTGGCCCTCAGTGTGTTCCCTACCCTGGGCTCCTGCTCTGTCTTCCCATCTGGCAGGGAGGGGTGTGGCTTGGTGCATATTAGCTCGTTTATACTCCACCCAGCCTATCCTCTCCACCCAACATTGCAGAACTGGGTGGGAGGCCCCACAGCTGCCCTTGACCCATGCTGTCCAACTGGCCTCAGTAGAGGAAACACAGTGTTCTCCAGTCCCATAGCCAAAAGGCAGCTGATCCAGATCCTGATCCTTGGGAAAACAATGAAGGTAGCAACTACAGTTTTGTGTATGATAGGATGGGGATGCTACCTAAGGCTGAAATCTCAGGCCAACCTACACTGACATGGAACTCCAAAACCAAGCCATCACATCCACACCCAAAGAACATTCAAGCCCGCAGCTGACAACGTGAGCGCCACCTCCCTGGAGAAAAGTCACCAAAATCACCTGCCCTACTTCAGATCCTACATGAGGTCTTTTGTGCCTTCGCAAGACACTGAGATGGTAGAGCAGAGTCAGCCTCCCTCACCAATTTTCCCTGAACCCAGTCATGTTCCGCCCTCCTTCACTACCTATGTAAGTGTTACGGCCTGACTTGCTAGGGTCTTGATGCTGGTGCTTTAATCTGTGATCAGATGCCTCTTGGTTTTGTTGTTGTTGTTGAAAGACAATACAAAAGATTTGGGTTCAAATCCTAATTCCTATTACTTGGTAGCCACTAACTTGAGCAAATTACATTTACGTCATTAAGGCTTGGTTTCTTCCCCATTAAAACAGGGTAGGATTGCACTATCTCCAAAAAAAGGTGAAAGACTAAAATAAAGTGAGTGTTACATGCTTCACATGGAACCTCACTCAGTAGGTGATGAATGCACATTCTGCCTCTTGCTAAATCAAAAAATAGGGATGACCCACTAATCATGAAGGATATCTCTTTTATCAGCCCTTACCTCTAACAACAATGACCCTTAGTCCAACAAAGACAAATGACATCTCCCCATTAGTCTATTACAAGCACACAAACACACACACGCACATGCGTGCACACACACACATACCAGTGCCCAAAGAACAAGAATATTTCTCTGCATTCTTTGGTGAGCCCTGCCTCCTGCCAATAGTGGACTCAATACCATAAAACAGACTTCAGGTCAGAATGCAGAGCCTCTGTACCCCACACCCTCCTTCTCCTCTGTGGTACCTTCCCTCCTCCCTTTGCCAGCGGAGACCCTCATTCCTCTCAATAGGAGCCAGGGAGGGCTCAGTGCCAGAGGGACCAGAAGCAACTGAAACAGGAACCAAACACATGCTCTCCACTGGCCAGCTCAGGCCCCAACACAGTTTTCTGGGCTGGGTTTGCAGAGGCCTTCCTGGGAGACGGGACCTCATCCACATCTTTTTGGGTACTACAGCTGCTGCCAGTCACTAAGGAGTTATCAGAGGAGTAGGGAATAAAGACAAGGAACACAGGGAACAAAGTCAAAATGAGCCTAGGGTAGGGGATACAGCTCAGCACCGTAAGTGCCTGCCTAGCAAGCACAAGTTCACGAGTTTGACCCCAGTACTGCAACAAAACAAAACAAACAAAAAGATTCAACAATGAAATGTATATGAGAAACACATATCTACAAAAAAAGTCTAATCCCCTGCTAAACCTACAGTCCCTACCCTTTACATATTGACCTCACTTTGTAAAGCCCAGGGCAGCAGCAATACTTTAACATCCTCAGAGCTTTTTTAAATTTATTTTTTGTGGTACTAGGAACTGAACTCAGAGCTTTACATGTTAGGCAAGTGCTCTGCCATTAATTAAATGCACTCCCTAACTCCAGAAGAAACTCTTGAGGAGGAGAAACCAATGTGGAAAAATCCACTTAGGACCTCCTTCTAGCTATACACAGAGACTCAGATTAAATAAATATGACTAATTTCCTTTTTGGTAATGACACTGGAAATTGAATCCAGGGCTTTTGCATTATACTATATCCCTAGCCCATATTATTTCATTTATTATTTTGTTGATTTTTTTTTCTTTTGGTTCAGGTTGCCTTAAGGGTAGGTGTGGGATTCGAACTGCTATCCCCTGTGCATGACTGGTATTGCCCACACAGGAGCTCAAACCACTAAGTTAACCCGAAAGACCCCTATTTTGTTGATTTTTTGAGACAGGTTCTTATATGTAGTTCAGGCTGGCCTTGAACTCACTATACAGTCCCGGCTGCCCTCAAACTTATGGCAATTTTCCTGCTTCAGCCTCTCAAGTGCTGGGATTATAAATGTGTACACCACACTCACCTTATTTTTTTTTTACTAAATTGCCGAAGCAGATTTTGAACTTTCGATCTTCTTGCTTCAGCCTCCCAAGTGCTATGGTAACAAGTATGCACTGCTGTTCCTGGATATTCTGATTAAATACTAACAATTAAATCTAGGGAGTGAGCATATCAGTGTTCACTGTATTACTATTTTCAACTTTTCTGTATGTTTGTAAATTTTTACAATGAAATGTTGGAAGAAAAAAAAAAAAAAAAAAAAGCAGGGTTGTAGAGATAGCTCAGTAGCATAAGCACTTGTTTGGCAAGCACAAGGGCTTGAGTTCAATCCGTGGTTCTGCAAAAAAACAAAAAAAGAAAAAAGAACCAGAAATTGAAACTGTTCTTCCTTATATAGGGCACAACAGTGAAATGGAATAGATAGGATCGCTGTGAGAAAGGGCTGGGAGGAAAAGAACCCTAAGAGAGTAAAATAAACTCACCTAAAGAGGCTTTAGTTAAATGTCCTAGACAAAAAAAACTCTAGCGGTTAGGACTTTAAATGTAAGAATTCTCGCTGGACATGGTGGTGCATTCCTGTAATCCCAGCACTTGGGTGGCTAAAGCAGGAGGGTTGCTGCAAATTCAAGGCCAGCCTGAACCTCATAGTGAAACCCTATTACAAAAAGGAAATAAATAAATAAATAAATAGATAGATAGATAAATAAATAAATAAATAAATAAATGCAGGAACTCCAGATCATCTCATGAGCGAGTGGGAATGTACAAGCACATGCAGACGTCCTTGGCTTACCACTGATGACAACTCAAGAGACCCACTCTAAGCTCCAAATACCATTACCCACTTAACAGTTCACCCTAGGCATCACTCAGGCAGTGTGTTTATGTACTATCCTGAGTGTCACTTAGGTAGCTGTTATTTCAACCAGTCTATTCTTGAATAGAAGAATTCTATGAATTCTTACATTTAAAGTCCTAACCGCTAGAATTTTTTTGTCTAGGACATTTAACTAAAGCCCCTTTAGGTGAGTTTATTTTACTCTCTTAGGGTTCTTTTCCTCCGAGCCCTTTCTCACAGCGATCCTATCTATTCCGTTTCACTGTTGTACCCTATATAAGGAATAAGAATAAATTTGATAAAGTTGTTGTTTTTATATTTCCTGTTAGATTATGTTATAAATTTTTGGTCTTCCTGTATTTAATTAATTTGATTGATAAGTGGGTAAGTCAAATATGCATTTACTAAGCCAGGCATGGTAGTGCACCCTTGTCATATTAGCACTTGGTAGGCTGAGGCAGGAGAACTGCTATAAGTTCAAGGTCATCCGGGACCACATAAGTGAATTCAAGGCCAGCCTGAACTATATAGTGAGACCCAGTCTTCAAAAACATATACACTTACTCTATCTAACCAACCAAACAACACAGCCTGGTAACACTACACTGTAGAGTATCAGCTATTCCCCTTAAGACTGGCTGTAGTTTGCTGACCCTATTTGGGACTGAGAGAGACTATTTTACTACACATCACTAGCTCGGGAAAAGTTCAAAATTTGAAGTCTGGTTTCTACTGAATGCATACAGCTTTCATATCATCATAGTTGGCAATTCATAAATCAAATTATCATAAGCAGCTAAGCATCATCAGGATTAGTGCAAAAGGCAGTTTACAAGGGTCAGAAAAGCAGTATCTGGGCCTCCTCTGGCTGCTGAGTAGCTACTGTCATCTGAACAAGTCTCACTTTTCTCTGGGATTGTTTTTCATCAACAGCAGAAGAGAGTGTTTCAAAATGTGTAGCCATGGTGAGGGGGTAACCAGAGCCTTGTGTTTGGGGCCCAAAGATTACAAATGTCCTGCATATCAAAGAACTGTCCTGGCCAAAATGCCAATAAGCTCTTTTTTTTTTTTTTTTTTTATGACCAGCTCAGCCTGCCCTGGGGGTGGGGCTGGCGCAGTATGTGCTGCCATGTGCCTTGAACCACGGTCCCTGTGGTTGCCTAAGCTTGCCTAAGCTTGCCTAAGCAGGCAGCTTTAGACCGCTGAGCTACCTCGCTGACCTCAATAAGCTCTTGCTGAGAAATCCTTCCTAGGTTAGAACCAAGGATCTCCCAAACCTCTTGGTACTAGGGTCCTCTGCTGAGAACATCACCCTGGCCAAGAGAAATAGGCTGCAACAAAATCAGGGTCCATGGGCTAGGGAGATAGCTCAGGGGCACAAGTGTCTGCCTGGCTAGTGCAAGGTCCTGAGTTCGATCCCCAGTTTTGTAAAAAAAAAAAAAAAAAAAAAAAATCAGGGTCCATGGGCCCATTCACACAGGGAGGATATAAAAACAGAGAAGGCAAAGACAAGAAACAACTCCGTAGGACAGCTTTAGAAAGAGGTGGAAAAGAATGGCCCAAATGACCTCTTCCAGAAGCTTCCAGACTGATATAGCTCTGACTTACTAGGTGAGAAATACACTGGATGGTAAGAAGCGACAGGAGGGCACAGCCAAGGACAAGGAGGGCTGGGAGGCCAAAGGCAATAAAGGAAATCAGGTCATTACCTCATTTGAAAGAGGGACCACTGGTAACCCAGAAGGGACACAGCCCTGGAGAGTTTCATATCTGCTGGGAAGACTGCTGAGCAGTATAAGTGCCTCCCTGGCAAGTGCAAGGACCTGGGTTTGATCCCTGGTACCTCGTGCAGTACTGGCCCCCAAACCAGGGATGGAGGCACACACCTGTAACCCCAGTGCTGGGGAGGCTGGACAGGAGGATTACTACAAATCTGAGCTGTGTAGATAAACCCTATATCAAGTAAATAAATAAGATTTTTTAAAATTTAATTTGAAAAAATAAGAAGCAAGTGCTCAGGAGCAGTGGTCCCACCCACCAGCTGTCCTAGGCTGGGGTAAGGGTCCAAGAGGAAGCCAAACTCAACAATTTATGTCTAAGAGAGAAAAAATTTATAAATTAGTGGCCTGAGGACACTGGGGGAAGGGTGGAGAGGAAGGAAAGCTATTTATAAATGTCTCCAGGATTCCGCATCAGTTAGAAAAGATGTCTGGGAGGAGCTGGGAGCAGAGTGGGGACACATCCAGGCAGGGAAAGGATGCCAGGAAAAAATTTCTGAGGGGAGGTCAGGGACAAGAGCTGGAATGGTGCCCTGGCTCAGACCAACTTCAACTCCATGGATGTTGTAAGAATTATGGTAGATGGGGAAAAGAAAAGAACTAGAGTAGTCAAGGAGTGGGCATCTGAGGCCCCCTGCTCACACAGCCACAGCAACCCTTGGATCTTAGGGCTACAATGGGTGCAGCAGGAGGGCACACTTTCTGCCACTTTCCCTGAGCTCAATTTACCGTGAACTCCACAATGGGGAGGACTCACTCCTAATCCACTCCCACTCCCCCACCCCACCACCCACTGCTTTTGTTTTGCTATCAAATGTTGATTTGAAAACAGCCTGGGTTGGGGTGCAAACGCCAGAGCGTGGAGAAAAAGGCCCGTTTGGGAGCAAAGGGCCGCAGTGGGTCAAAATAGACAAGAGAACACCCTCTCTCCAGGCCTACTTGCTTCTAAAACCCAAGGAAAGCCCGCAGCAGTGGTGCACACTTGTAATTCCAGCACTTAGGAGGCTGAGACAGGAGGACCACTGCAAGGTCAAGGCTAACATGGGTTACATGGTGAACTCAAGGCCAGCCTGGGATGCATAAGACAATTCTGTCTCACAACACACACACACACACACACACACACACACACACACGCACACACCACCACCACCACCATTACCACTACCACCACCACCAACACCACCACCACCAAATCCCACAGAGAGATTAAATAGGTCTGGCAAGAAGACAGAAAAACCAAGCCTCAGAGGCTGAAGGAGTCTTCCTGACTCTTTGTCTCTTTCTCATCTTTTATAACACACAGGGGAAAGACAGGAGATTGATAATGAAGCTTCCTCAAGAAAGATCTCAAAGCATGTTTTGAGATTGTGCTTCTGCCCCAGCACTATCAATGGAAAACCCAGTCCAGCTGAGCTGGGATCAAGGCAGAGCAAAGTACAGGCATTCTGTCTCCAAAACAACCCAATTCCAATGACGGCAGACTGTGGGTAGCAGAGCACACCAGATACCGAAGGATCCCAACAAAACAAAAAAGAGCTTCCACTCATTCTAAGCCAACAGATAACCTGAGATCTAAACTGAAGGAAAGCAAAGAAAGGGAATCAGTGCTGAAGAGAACAGAGATGTCGTCAAGAGTTGTGGTGCCCACCTATAATTCCAGTACTTTGAGAGGCTGAGGCTAGAGGATCTCAATTCAAACCCAGCTTGGGAAATTTAGTAACTTAGTGAGATCCTGTCTCAAGACAAAAAATAAAAAAAGCTGGGAATGTAGCTCAGAACAGAGGCCCTGTGTTCAATCCCCACTATAAGACAGACAAAGACACAGAGTCAGAGAGAGAAACATATGGACTTCAATTATTATGTCAAGGCCTGCCCAAACTCCATTTCCCAGAGTCCAACAAAAGATACTGTCCTTCCCTGCCACGGAAAGCAATGTAGACATGCTAATGTGCCCACAGCATTTGCCTCAACTCCCTCCACCTCCACCCCATCACCCACTGCCCCTTACTTACGGTCCCACAGACTCTGACATCATGCAGCCGGCCCCATTCGTCCTCGTAACTGTCCACCATCATGACACTATCATCCTCGCGGCCCAACTCAGCATTGAGGTGCAGTCGTACCTCCTCACCCAGGGAATGCATGCCAACTGCTGGGAAAAGCCCATCTGGGGACATGGGCATGATGGTGGAGCCCACCTGCAGCACAGAAATGGAGGGAGGATGTTGCCACCTTGCTCACTTTCTCACAGCTTAAGTAATTCGCATAGGTACTTTCAAGATGATGCAACCAATAATTATCACACATACATTGGCAGATTAAAAAAAAAGAACCAGCCATCTCCTAAGAGGCTGTAAACAGGCAGATCACTACAAACCCAATCTAGTAGCGAGACCCTCAACACCCTGTCCTGTAGACTACTCTAGAATACAAAAACAAACAAAAAACCTTTATGAAGCCTTCTAGTTTATATCTCCATGCTGTAATCTTTTCTTTCTTCTGCTCAAAATATCACTCCAAATCACTCAGTTCTGGGGGCTGGGAAGATAGCTCAGGGGCACAAGTGCCTGCATGGCAAGTACAAGGTCTTGAATTCCAAAAAAAAATCATTCAGTTCTGGTCTAAAAATTCCCACTCTCTTTTTTTTTTTTGGTACCTGGGATTGAATTCAGGATCCTGCACTTGCCAGGCAAGCAATTATTTTACTGAGCTATCAGTAAACATCATCAGCTATCAGTCATCAACAACATCATCATCTCCTCCTCCGCCTCTGCCTCTGCCTCCGCCTCCACCTCCTTCTTCTAATTTTAGGGAAGGGTCTACAGGGTGTTCAGGGTCTCACTACTAGATCAGACTCATAGTGATCCTCATGTTTACAGCCTCTCAAGAACTGGGATTATAGGCACGGGCTGGCATGGCAGGCCTGGGGATCAAACTCCCAGCCTCTGCACCTGCTTGCAGGCAGTTTAATTCGCTGAACTATTTAGCCAGCCCTTCTACTCATCTTCTACTGGCTACACAAACTTGCCCTATAGGCAGGCAGGAAAAATGTCTTATCCTACATACAGGAGACTTCGGATGCATCTAACACTGAACTAAAGGAGATGGGGATTGAGTACATGGGCACCTAGTCAAACCCCACCAGCGAATTCTACCCAGTCACTCCCACAATTCTCGTGCAGCTTTACGCTACTCAGTCAACCAAGGATTTCCCACTCACCCGCTTCCCATTTTTGGTGAAGAAAATCTGGGCAGTCTGCACATCGAAAGATACAGGCTCAATGCCACAGCCAATCCGGTCCCCAGAGTTGCACTTTGACCCAAACTGGCGACCCTTGGCTCGGCCATTATACAGCCTATGGAGAAATGGCAGACACACAGGACTATGGCTGCCCTCCTGTTCCTCCCCAAGACCCTCCCAGCTGCTGCCATCCCTCTGGATGTCCTACATGAGCTCCCCCCTCACTCCCAATCTGCATACCTGGAAAGATAGCTACCAGGCACTTCCTGTTCTGATCAGAAAGGTCTATCAAAACACCATAAGACAGGTGAAGGAATGGTAAAAGCCATGTTAAACTAGTCCTTCCTATTTACGATTTCCCAATCCAGAGAACAGGGGTCAGGTTCCAAAAGGGCCACTTACTTGCCATCATCAGCATGGTAGGCAACAGAATCTGGCAACCATCCAGGCTGGTGATCCAAACTGTAGTACTGAGGGACAAGCCCCACAGCAATGGTGCCCCGGACACCACTATCCACAATAGACACCTGGAAGGACGAGAGGAAGCACAGCTAGCAAGGATAGGAAAGGGAATACACTGTAGGGAGTGTGGACAAGAAGTTTGTGATCAAAAGTGATAAGGCTCAGAGAGACAAAGGAATGGCAAAACAGGGGCCTACTTTAGTATGATGACTTAAGACAATTACTTCCAAGCTTTGGAAATAGGAGGTAGACACTAAGCTTGGGCTGGGGGATAGAAAAGCATATGGGTCAAAGTCTGGTACATGTGACAAAGCACACTTAGGTAAGGGGCAAAAAGCATAGAAGCACTGGGAGACAGGATTTCTTTTTTTCTTTTTTTTTAATTTTAGGGAAGGGTCTACAGGGTGTTCAGGGTCTCACTACTAGATCGGACTCATAGTGATCCACCTGTTTACAGCCTCCCAAGAGCTGGGATTACAGGAGCGTACCACCACACTCAGTCTAATTGCCATCTTAGCAGTACCCTAAGGGCAGGGCTGGCAGCAGGTCAGAGGATTGAACTCTGAGACCCTGTGTCTGCTAGCAGGTGCTTTAATCTGCTGAGCTATTTGGCCAGCCCTGGGATTCCTAAGATACCTACTTTCAGCCTAGGGCCCATGCTACCCTGTACCTTTTCTAGTCAAGAGGACAGACCAGAGGGAACATTAAAAAGACTGGGTATGAATCCAGGAAAAGAGCTCCTTGAAGATTAATGTTCTTCATCTCACCCTCTGCTCTGCCCACCCACAACCTGATCACCTCAAAATAATTGCTGTCCTTGGTCAAGGGTCGGGAAGCCACATAGCAGCCAACTTCACCAGAATTTCCATGGTAACTGAAGGAAGAATGAGGGGGGAATTCCATTAGCCATCCAGCCCAGGAAAGGAAGGCCTTGACATCCCAACCTCCACCCTGCAAGGATCATTACAAAGAATGCATCAGGCCACACTTCAGGATGGCTGTGCACAAGATACTCAAGGTCACCCACTCCTTCACTGACTTCAGCCAGGGTCCAATCCACACTGCACTGTGCAAGCTGATACAAGCCTGGCCTTTTCAGCTTCTAGGGGAGAGAATGCAGAGTCTCCCTACTTGAAGTCTCACAGCCTTGTCTAACCTCAGTCCCTCATGCTGCAGCATCAGCCCTTGCTTTTGGCTCTTTCCTCAGTAGAGCTGGAGAACAGCCAGTCTCTGTCCTCCATGCCAAAACCTTTTACAGACTGGAAGACGACTGCTCAGTCCCCACACCTCCGCTGTCTTGCCTCCAGGATACACAACACTATTTCCTTTACCTTCAGCAACAACTTCTGTGAAAGAGGCTCAGAAGGAGTCAAGGAAAGAGTTCAAAACATAAAAGAGAAAAAACAAACACACAAACCAAGGGTTTGGAAGATGCTGGAGGTGGTGGGCAGGATGTACTGTCAAACAGTTGTTGCCCCCTGCCTCTAACATCAGTTTTATTTTTATTTATTTATTTGTGTGTGTGTGTGTGTGCACATGCACACACGTGAAACTGCTAAGGATGGAACCCAAGGCCTTGCACATACCAGGTAATTGCTCTATCAATAAAGTACGCTCCCAGCTCCAGTTCACTATCTTCAAATAGCCACCGAATGCAGTTGCTAAGACAGGCAGACTCAGATGTCCCACATACGTCAGTCTTCACGAAGAACCTAGGGAACTCCTGATACTCTAGCAGCCTCCTACGCCTGACAAGGTCATTTCCAGTGCACAATCAAGACAAGCCCCCTGCTGGGTCCCTTTTCTTACCAAACCAAAACAGAATGACCTAGTGACAGAAGCAGAGAGGCAAACAGGAGCACACACTGCTCTACAGAGAAAGGCCTCCAAGGTCAAAAGAGCATTCTCCCTCCTATGCAGTGTAGACAATCCCCTTCCTCTGAGGAAGAAAAAAAAAAAATGCCCTTTCACTTCTAAGATCTAGAATGGGAAGGAAAAATGTAAAAATATTCCCCTAAACACACCTTAAAGTATCTCCATCTACAAGAATATGTTTGAACCTCTCCTGATATCGGAAAGCCCGGACCTCTCGAATCTCCCGGATCCGCCGGCGCCAATTCAGAAACCGGTAGTGCAGGTTGAGGTCATCCATCTTGTTCATGAGAACAAACCTGGCAAGGGAAGAAGGGATTGAGGAAGAAGCAGGACCTTGAGCAAAGCATCTAAGCCTGCTCAGCTCTGAACTTGGAGAGGGCAATAAGCTTGAGGTGAGTTGCCCAGACAGACCTCAGTAATCCCCATCTTCATCCTTTCATTCAACATTTACTGTGCTCCTACTGTATGTGCAATCTAATAAAATGGATGAGAGTCCTATTGTTAGGGGGTGTGTACTGTAGCAGGCTAGGGGCAACAAAACAGACAATAAACAGCCATGACAATGTTAGCCAGTAGAAGAAAAAACAACCAGGTGCAGTGACAAACAAGGGGACAGAATGAACAGTCTCTTGGAGGAGATAACATCTAAGCTGAAAAGGAACGAAGCATGTGACAGCCCAAGAAAGAGCACTTCAAGTACAAGTCATTAGGTGGAAGGAAGCTGAGGTTGTAAAGTAGGGAAAATGAGTGTCAATGAATCACATGAAAAGGCAGGAGCCAGAATGAGGCCCTACAGACTGTGGTAAGGAGTTTAGACTTTGTTCCAAGTGTGGTGGGAAACTTTTAGAGGGTTTACAGCAAGAGACGACAGGATTTTAAACCAGCAGCTCTTCAAGCCTGTTCAAGCTGCTGGTTGCTGCAGCAATTCAGATGAGACGGCATCCACTGAGCAGTTACTAGCAGTGAAGGAGACAAATGGGATGATCCAGCTATTTAAACAACCTAGCAGGGCCAACATATGAATGAATGAATGAATGAATGAAAGAATGAATGAATGAATGAATGCATGCATGCATGCTTCCTCGGTGCCAAAGTAAGAGGGAAAAAAAGCTGAAGTACTGTTGTTTCCCCATTCTCTGAGCCTTGAATAATGCCTTACCGATAGTAGGTGTTGAGTTAACCTAGAATGAGCTGAGTTTCATCTCTGGGCCTTAATACCACTCTTTTTTTACTAATCACAACCCATCGTAAGACCTGGAAGAGAGTAGACACCTGTGGAGCAGCCATAGGTGTCCCCTTCAGGACTGGGCCAGGGTTGAACTCCAGGTACGTGCTGGCGCCTGAGACCTAGAGGCACCTGGCTGCCGAGAAGCCCATAGCCACGGCACCAGTGAATGGCACTCATACTGGGCCCTGCCACCCCCACCTTGGCCTGGTCATTCAGGCCGGACTCCAGAGCACTGTGGCCCCAACCTGTCGCTGTGCCAACTCCCAGGCCTGGCACTAAGTTACGGTGCACCGAGGGTACGCGCCAAGGGAGACCCAAGACCAGCGTAAGACTCCGCCCCTGAGCCCGGAGCCCCCGCTTAGGACCCCTTCCTCGGGGTCCGGTGAGACTTGAGGCCTCCGGGACCCCGCCCCCCGATCCCCGCCTACCGGGGCCGCCGCGTCCTCCTCATCCATAGGCCTCTCAGCTCCACTCACAAGCTCTTCGGCCGCCGCCACCACACACATCCGGGTCCCCGCCCTTCCTATGTTCCTCAGGGCCCGCCTCGCCCAGCCATCTTGGCCAATCATCAGCGGCCTCTGACGATGGACACGAGGAAAAACCAATAACAGGGCATAAGCAGGGTGTGAGGTGCGGCCGGGCGAGCCCGGTACCTAGAGCCGGCCCCGGTCTGGTGAACCCTGGACCCTAGAGTGTGGGGGAGGCGACGTGGCGGCGCCAACGGATACCCAAAGCTCTGGAGAAGCGGCAAAGGGGCGGCTCCTGCACAGGGCAGAGCTTTGCATTCCCTATGTGTTCATTCAGTGCTAGACAAGATGCTGTAACCTCTACATGGATGTCCTTTAGGAGATAATTTTTTTTCTTTTTTTTTTTTAATCACATTTTGTGCGTGAGGAGCCAGAGGCTGGCCTCCATAGCTGCTGCGCTTCACAGTTACCATATGCTTTATTCTCTCCATAGCTCCATTTCATGTCATGGTCCTTCATTCTAGGAAAGACGTTCGATTCCGTACCAGAAAGTTGCAAAAACCACAGTTACATATAAACTCTGTTTTTGTTTTTTTATTATGGCTGGCTCAGCCTGCCCTAGGGGTGTGGCTGGCGCAGCGTGTGGAGCCAGGAATCGAACTGCGGTCCCTGCAGTTGCCTAAGCTTGCCTAAGCAAGGGCTTTAGACCGCTGAACCATCTCGCCAGCCCATATAAACTGTTTTTGAGAAAGAGGGATTTGGTAAGACTAAGCAGAAATGGGTCAGAATGTTAAGGGACAATAAATTGAGCGCCTAGTACAGGAAATAGCTTGTGGGGAGAGGCTTTTGTTTTGTTTTCATTTGGTTTGATTGTTTTGTTTTGTTTTGTTTTCTTTTGTTTGATACAGGGTGTCTTCGAAGTCACAGCAATCCTCGTGCTTCAACCTCATAAAGTACTGGGATTACGGGCCTGTGCCACTATGTCTTGACTCATTGTGGGGAGTTTGGATTCCTACATTAGGACTTCCTGGATTTCCTCCCAGAGCTGGATCTTTTCCTGCTCCAGGATAGAAAAATTTTCTGGGGCAGAGATACAGTGCCTGCCTGAAAAGCATAAGGTCCTGAGTTTGATTCCTAGTACCAAAAAAAAAAGATTCTGGGTGAGAGGCCAGGCTGGGGAGAGTTTGTAAGAACCTCTCTAATTCAAAGTAAAAAAAGTGCCCGGTGTTGTGGCCCATGCCTGTAATCCCAGCACTTAGGAGGCTGAAGCAGAAGGATCAGTGCGAGTTCAAGACCAGCCTTGGCTACAAAAGTGAGCTCAAGGCCAGCTTGAACTGCACAGAGAGACCCTGTCTCAAAAAGACAAAAAAAAAAAAAAAAAAAGAAGAAGAAAAAGAAGGGGCTGGGGAGATAGCTCCGTGGCACAAGTGCCTGCCTGGCAAGTGCAAGGTCCTAAGTTTGAACTCCAGTCCCCCCACCCCCCAAAAAAAAAGTAAAAGAAAGAAAAATCAAAATGGTTTGGAAGGCAGGTGTGGCTGCCCATACATTAACACAAAAGAATGAGAGTTGTAGGATTCTCATAGATTCCCTGCAAAAATGCACATAGGCAGATCCAGAAATGCCCCCAGATTGCCCCCCAACCCCCCCACCCCCAACCATCACTGACATGCACACACAATAGAGTCCATCTCCACCCCAAACTGTGTGGTGAGACTCTTATCTAAATAAAAAACAAAGGAGGCTGGGCAAGAGGATGGCTTAGAGTTCAAGGCCAGGCTGGGCTGCAAAGTGATTTCAAGCCCAGCCGGAGCTGTACAGTAAGACCTTATCTCAAAAAGACCAAAAAAGAAAGAAAGAAAATAAAGTGTATGATTATATTTCAAAAAGATTTTCTCCTTTCTCTATAGCATTTCAATGATAACACATATTGCAGTATTTTTATTGTTGAAGTAAGTGTGTGTGTAGAACTGTCTTTGTCCCTTCAGTACTCAGACCATTTTCACCATAGCAAGCTAAATTATGGCCACTTGCTGTAATAAAAATGGGTAGTGGAAATAGGTATAGATGTGAAAACAGCCCAATTTTGCGTGACAGAAAGGTCAAGGTTTAGTGTTCTCATTTCTGAATAAAAAAATGAAAAATCTTAGCCGGGCGCGGTGGCACACGCCTGTAATCCCAGCACTTGGGAGGCTGAAGGAGCAGAATTGGTGGAGTTTGAGACCAGCCTGGGCTATGAAAGTGAGCTCAAGGCCAGCCTGAACTGCATAAAGAGACCCTGTCTCAAAAGAAAAAAAAAACTAATTTTTTTTAAAAATTAAAAATTTCTGGGGCTGGGGATTTGGCTCAGCAGTAGAATGCTTGCCTAGCAAGCTGGAAGCCCTGGGTTCGGTCCTTGGAACCAAAAACAAAAACTAAACCTTCCCTAAAAAAAAAATTCAACCAGTAAAAAATTAAAAATCTGGGCTAGGGAGATAGCTTGGTGGCATAAGGGCCTTCCTGGCAAGCGGAAGGACCTGAGTTCAATCCCTAGTACCAAATGTTATGCTGGCCTCAGAACTGGGCGTGGTGGCACACACCTATAATCCAAGCACTAGGGAGGTTGAGATGAGAGGATGGCTGCAAATTTGAGATCAACCTGCGAGCTACAAAAGTGAGCAGAGGGCCAGCTTGAATTGTGTAGCAAGACCCTATATCAAAATAAATACATAAATTAAATAAAAATAAAAAATCTGGGACAGTAGCTCGGTGCCATAGTTCTGGGTTCAATCCACAGTACCCCAATCTTTTTGTTTGTTTTCTTGAGACAGTTTTTCCTATATAGTTCAACCTGGCCTTGAACTCACTATGCAGCCCAGACTGGCCTCGAACTTTTTTATTTTTTTATTTAGAGATGGAGTCTAAGTGTTGCTAAATTGCTCAGGTTGGGGGCTTATGCTTATGATCCTCTTGCCTTCACCCCCCAAAATGCTGGGATCATAGACTATAGGCATACACCACCATGCCCTGCTTTGTTTGATTTTTCTAGAATTTTACAAAAGCAAGATTATACAGGAAATACTATTTTGCATGGTGGTGTTTTCTTTTATTTGGGGTAATTATCTTGAGACTCACCCATGTTGGTGCTTGTAACAATAATTTATTCCTTTTTATTATAGAATAGCTGGTATCACAGTTTATCTACTCATATGCCAGTGAACATTTAATTGTTTCCAGTTTGGACTATTAAAAATGAAGATACTCTGATTATTCATGTATAGGTCTTAGAATGAACATGTATTAGTCAGATCTCAGTTGTTGTAACAAATACCTGAGATAAATACACCTAAAAGAAAGAAAGGCTTGGGGGCCGGCGAGATGGTTCAGTGGTCTAAAGCGCCTGCTTAGGAGGGCTCAGGCAACTGTGGGGACTGCAGTTCGATTCCCGGCACCACATGCTGCACCAGCGCCACCACCAGGGCAGGCTGAGCCAGCCACAAAATGAATAAATAAAGAAACAAACAAACACAACAAGCAAACAAATA
>PVKN010010046.1:0-23094 GCA_004027915.1 Capromys pilorides
AACCTGGGCCTACTCTTGCCCAAAGACCTCCTTCAGTGCAAGCCCTGGTGCTACAGACCTGTGTGAAGACAGCATTCTTGCAGGCAGGGTCCCGAGAGGGGCAGGCACGGTGTTCCATGGCAAGGCGTCGGTTGATGTACAAGCGTGGCATGAAGCTGGGCTTACTGCTCTCTGAGTCTCGTAGGCACTGGGCCACCAGGCTAGGCCGCTGGCGTGACAGCAGTAGGAACTGCTTCACTTGCTAGTGAGATGTGGCCAGAGTGGGCTCAGCAGGCAGTCAGCTTCTACCTAGCCCTGGAACTTCCCTCTATGCCCAGACCCGATTTGACACCATTCCAGACCAAACCTAGCCCATGCTATCCTTGCTCTTTCAGTTCCTTCCTCAGTACAGCCACCAAGGGGAGCATTTAGGTTTTTCTGTTGTTGTTTCCCTGTGCAGTTCAGAATAGCAGAGAACTGCTAGTCCAGGCTGGCCTGGAAGTCAAAGTGAATCCTCTTGCCTTAGCCTCCCAAGTGCTAAGCTTACAGATGTTTGCCACCATGCCTGGCTTGAGGGGGGAACTTACTAAAACAAAAAAATTCTGACATTGTCATTATCTTACAAACTTTCTAGTAGCTCTACTGACTGGGACAAAGTCCTTGGTTCACAGCCTGGCCCACAGGGCCTTTGGCTGTTAAGTCCTGCTTCCTGCCTCATCCCCGTGACACACGCCTACCTCTCTGCCATTCTCAATCACATGCTGCTGCTGATAGCACACAGTGTGCACCTTTTCTGTGAGCTCCCATGCTGGCATCTCTCCTGCCTCAACCGTTGTGTATTCCACACACTTATCTGAGGAAGAGCAACCTAGATACTATATTTTCACCATTTTTGTCTGGCTTACTTGATTCCCAGAACCTGAAAAGGTCCAGCCCTAGGGTAGGTTTTGAAAACTCTGCTGAAGAATGACAACTCCATGAGCAGGAAGTAGAAGTCCACTGACTAGCACTGGGTTTTCCAGGCTTACCTTAATCTCACTGAAGGTGCCCAGTGTGTGGTCCCATGCAGGTAACAGGTGACGCAGGACGCTGTCTAGGATTTTGATGAATCTAGGGTGATAAAGATAACTGCAGCTAAATAATATGACATGGATGTACAATTTTCAACTCAATACACAGGGATAGAGAGGCTGTTCTTGGAAGCAGAACACCTTATACTAGAAGATATTGGGGTCTCATCGATGTAGACACACAAGGCCCAGGGAAGAGAGAGGCCTGCAGGCCCAGGATCACAGAGACCTCTGCAGGAGGACAGCTCTGCGGTACAGTACTTCAGGATCAGTGCCTTCCAGCCGTGGGTATCGCACCAGACTGGCCGGCTGGAAGAGATCTGCATTCAACCCTAGTTCCCGCTGTCTAGATGACTTGATCTTGACCCCTCGAAGACGGACGTCAATCCCATCATCTGGGGGAAAAAGTAAGAGATCATTTATTGCACTGGTACATTCTTGGCCCTCAGATCTGAGAATGGATCTTTAATGCTCAGCCTTTTGCCACCTGAAGACCCTAAAAACTTGATGCCTTTGGATCCCATTCTACCCCAACACTGCTTATTTATATACTACTTGCTGGTTTCTCTGTTCACCTCCTAATGCTGGGAGGGTCCCAACTTAGCTTCTCCCTTTCCAGGTGCGCCCAACCACCTCTATGGTTTTAAGGCAGGCTTATATGTGGTGCCTCTCACCAGCTTCAAATCCTGGAGTCATTTTGCCCACCACTCTCAGTCTAAGCCTATTATTCTCTTCTCGCCACACTCACTGTCAGCTTGAACCCCGCTACACCTTCAGGCTCCCTTCTCTTTTTATGGCCTTAAGCCCCACCTCGGCACTCCACGATGCGGATCTCGATGATTGGGAGGTGGACGGTCATGTCCTCCAAGACACAGACATCTCCGATCAGCGTCCTAAGGAGATGGTGTGAGGCACTTCAGATACTTCTGCCTCAGCTCTTCAGGGATTGTTGGGATCCCTCTTAAATTCAGGCATCCAAGCTGGGTTAGATTGCATTGCTAAGATCATGCCCCGCCTCCTACTCCAGGCCAACTTGCTCACTCGTCAATGCTCACGTCACTCAGCTTCTTCAGATTGTCACCTTCACCTCCATAGACCACTACCCTCTTAGGCATAAAGTTGTCATCTGTGGTATCCACTGTGAGTAGCAGCTTCCTGAAGGGTCAGAGTGTGTACCTGGGTCTCTATGCATTCACAGGCACATGGCTCACCCACCCTGTCCTGCCCAGAGTGAACTCACTTGACAATGGTGCCCTTCTTCATAGTAAGCCGTACCCAGTGCTGGCACTGGGACCCATCACTCTCCCAGTAGGTGTCTGCATTACTATCAGTCAGGCAAGATACATTGAATTCCTCCTGGGGAGGTCAAGAGAGGTGGAGTCAGCAGTTTCCTTTCCTTCTGCACTGGGTGTGTGTTGTGGGCCAGGGAATGAAAGACAGTACAGTGGAGTTGGGCTAAAAGAGCAACTGACATGGGGAAGGATAAGGAAGGAGGTGCCCAAGAGTTCCTATGCGACTTCCAAGATGGTATGGGGAGTGAACTGAGAGAGGCATATCAACTAGGGCTTGGACGTGGGAAGTCTGAGCTAGCCTTAAGGGATGTGAAGACACGTGGCCTCCCTCAGGGGAGTCCTAGTACCCACCGTGTAGGAGGAAACATCTATGCTCTCCACATATTGCTTCACACTGCCCAGGTTCTCATCTTCCTTGCCCAAGTGGTCATATAAGAAGTGGATCAGGTCTTCGTCACACTCGTAGGTCCATGTTGGGGGCACATAGCTAAGCAACCCCAAGCCCTAATTAGGTTAGGGCAAGACCTGGAACTCCCTTGTCCCCCTCCCATCCAAGCTCACTCACAGTAGCCGTTGCACAGCGTCTGTGTATGCCTCAGCCGGCTTAGGCTTAGATCCCAGGCGGTGTGAATATGTCAGATCCACCACCTGTTCCCACCTGTGGGGAGAGTGGGAGGTAGATGGGGGTGGCACTGCCGGGTAGCATGATGCAGAGCTCTAGGATTACACCTCCGGAAGCCTTGCCCCTGTGGCTTTCTTCAGTTCCTGGTCCTTTCTACTCCTAATCCTGACTCCACTCCAGTACCCTCACCCCGGCCCCATGTTGGCTGGTTCTCAACCCCTCGGGACTGCCTCACAGCAAGCCCCGTCCCTTTAAGGGCAGGACCTGAGCACAGGTCGGTAGTCTACACCAAAGAGCTGCTGCTGTCGTTGCAAGTGGTCTGGAGTGTCAATGGGCACCAGGCGGGCCCCGCCCTCCGCCGGCCGGCACACCAGCAACCAACCCTCGTCCAGGCCGCAGTCACCCAGGTGTTCTGCCAGCTGCTCCTGCAGGGACGCACCAGGCAGGAAGAACCGTCAGGGAACTGCTCAGCTGCTCCCCTACGCAGCCCCGGGCAAAGGGCACCGAATGCAATGTCTGCTCAATATGGGGCAGGGCTAGGGAACCGCCGGGGTCTTTCCTGGATCCGACGGGGTGTCCCGGGGGCCCAGAGTGTACCTTGGTCAGCTTCACCCAGAGCCCGTGGCCATTACACAGCTCTTCGCCCGTGGTGCGCACGGAAGCGCCGCGCCGCAGCTCAATGCTATCACGGGCGGCGCGGAGGGGCCCGGAGCCGGTACCGGGGGCCGGACCCGCGGCACCCACGCGCAGCCCCAGGCCCTCTGCCTCCCACACTGGCAGCAGTACCCGGGACGGTCCAGCTGGGTCCTTGTAAAGCTTGTAGAGCACTTCTCGTGGCACGAAAGCCAGCGCCGCGGGCAGCGGCCGTCCTGCGCGGAGGCTTCGCGCGGCCTCAGCCAGGAAGCGCACACGGCCCAGCAGCCGCCGCGGGGACTCCAACGCCGCGCCCGGGCCAGGGCCCGCCATGGCCGAGGGGCTGAAGGGAATCCCGATACAGGGCCAACCGGGACCGCGGGAGACACCAGCCCGACTCCCAGGTACACTCCGCCCAGCCCCGCCCTCGGTCGACCCAGCCGGCGCTTCCGGGTACAGGTCCTCCACTGCTGCCGTATTGTACGCTGTGTCACCTCCGTGCTCTTCACCCCCCCTACGCAGCGGAGCAGATCCGAGACTAGTGGCTTCTACCCGATCGATTTTTTCTCCATCACGAGTGGTCGTGCTCAGCACTCGCCTCTGCACTTCCTACGGTGCCCGGCTTTTAGTCGGTGATGGAGATGTACAACATAATAATCCAGTCCCTGGTGAAACCTGGTGAATCGTGCTATGTGCCTGGCTTGATAAAATTGTTAGAATCGTGGAGAGTAGATGTAAGAGTGGGACTTGGGGCAGTCTTTGGAGTTTCTAGGTCATTGGATGAGAAAAAAATTCCTCACTGAGTATTTTAAGTTTTGGGCATTGTACTTGCGTCGCTAGTGGGTACTTTAAGGTGAAAAGTGGCTTGGGTCCTACAGGCGGCAATCCGGGCAGCCCCACAGCTGTAGTCGGTGCCCGATCACGTGGCTTCAGCCTAGTGCCGCACGGGGTTGTAGGGGCGGAGCCTGCACTGAGGCGGTGCATACTCAGGATTACAGTGGAGATTGCACTTGCAGGAACTGTTTGCTATGGAGGCGAATGGGAAGGGGTGAGTAGCGGGGTGCGCAGCGGGGCTTCTGAGCCTTCCAGCTGAGGAATCTGTCCTTATAAACCCATTTCCTGGAAGTTTTCCCGGTGTGAACTCCTGATCCTGGGAGCCTGAGTCTTCCAACCGTGGATTCCAAAGACCTTGATTCTAGGGACTGCTTTGTTGGACTGCATCCCTGAGATATTCTTTCAAGAGATAACCCAGAAGTTGCAACTATGTCTTTCTGTTCTGAGACCATCAGCTCTGGTCCCTCTTTTTTTTTTTTTTTTAAACTTTATTTATGTTATGACCGGCTCAGCCTGCCCTGGGGGTGGGGCTGGCACAGCATTTGGTGCCAGTATCGAACCCGCGGTCCCTGTAGTTGCCTAAGCTTGCCTAAGCATGCACTTTAGACCACTGAGCTATCTCACCGGCCCTCTGGTTCCCTCTTTGACTGTTTCCCAACCTGTGGGTCTCAGAAACCAGTTTCAGAACCAGCTCATTGGTAGCCCAGTTCCTGATATTCGTTAGTCCTGTGACACTTCCCGCAACCTTTCTTATTAGGCTTTTATGCCCTCCCTCCAGAGTTCCTCCAGTTCCTTTAAGCTTAGGAGAGTTGGGAATATACACAGGGAAGAGGGCCCTGTTCGGTCCTTCTGCAGTCGTGTGCACCACCTGATAGGCAGACAGAAGGTGAAAAGGGCGGCATGCCAGGTCTTGTGAGCTGGCCTGGAGCTGGTAGATAACGGGGCCAGACTGAACCGCCTAGAACTGGCGCCTTTTCCAGCCTCCATCCTAGCATATTGACACCTATTGTTCACCCTGATTTTATTGCCAGATCCCAGAGTTTTCCGGAGCTGAAGAATGACACGTTCCTTCGAGCAGCCTGGGGAGAGGAAACAGACTACACTCCTGTTTGGTGTATGCGGCAGGCTGGTCGCTATTTACCAGGTTAGGGGCCAGACTCCGAAGCTTAGCTGGAATTTAAAACTCTGGAGGATGAAAAGTTGCGAAAGGTCAGGCCCAGGCTGTGACAAGCCTCAGGACTGACCCTTGTCTTCCCTCCCTGCCTGTAGAGTTTAGGGAAACCAGGGCTGCCCAGGACTTTTTCAGCACCTGTCGCTCTCCAGAGGCCTGCTGTGAACTGACTCTGCAGGTGAGGGGTCTAGGAAAGGTGGATCAGGTTTACTCCCTCAGTTTGCTACCCAGCAACTTATTTCCTGTTCTCTACAGCCACTTCGTCGTTTCCCTCTGGATGCTGCTATCATTTTCTCCGACATCCTTGTTGTACCCCAGGTACCCATTTAAACCTGACCCTGTAATGAGAAAAGTGGAAAGAGCTTTGGAAATACTATGTCTTGCTAAGGTTCAAGATCAGCACTTATTCTAACTGGATAGAAAGAAAAGCAAAGGCTGACAGATGGACTGTTACTCTTTTCCTTTTCCCTGGCATGGGCTGAACTTTTCCTCCTGGAGTTCCACTTTGGGAGCTGAAATGTTTTATTCCTCTCCAGGCATTGGGCATGGAGGTGACCATGGTACCCGGCAAAGGACCCAGCTTCCCAGAGCCATTAAGAGAAGAGCGGGATCTAGAGCGTCTACGGGATCCAGCAACAGTGGCCTCTGAGCTGGACTATGTGTTCCAGGCCATCACTCTCACCCGGCAACGGCTGGCTGGGCGTGTACCACTGATTGGCTTTGCTGGTGCCCCGGTAACATGAGACAGGGAAGGGACTGGGGATCAGGATCACTTTGGCAGGTTTGGTGTAGAAAAAGGGAAAGAAACGTCAGTCTGTCTTCTATACTGTAATATCTTTGTATTCTTTTGTAGTGGACCCTGATGACATACATGATTGAGGGTGGCAGCTCAAGCACCATGGCTCAGGCCAAGCAGTGGCTCTACCAAAGACCTCAGGCCAGTCACCAGCTGCTTCACATCCTCACTGATGCTCTGGTGCCATATCTAATAGGACAGGTGGTTGCTGGTGCCCAGGTAAGTCCTGTGGGAGTGGCACATGGTGGGGTTTGGACTATAAGGACCAGAAGCAATGGTCTCCTAAACTGGAAAGGATAGAGGACTTAGCTGGATCTCCAGAGATCTGACTAGAGTAGCCAAACCTACCAGAGAGGCTTAATGAATGTTCTGAACATTCGAAGACCAAAGCTAACACTGGGGTCTGGAGAAAGTAACACTCTTTGACTAGAACTGATATTAACAAGGCTCAAGGGAGGGCCAAATAGCTCAGTAGATTAAAACACCTGCAGATAGGTGCAGGGCCCCAGTGGTTCGATTCCTGGCAGGCCAGTTCTGGTCCCAACCCCAGGATGCGCTGAGATGGTGATTAAGACTGGGTGTGGTGGTGTGTGCCTGTAATCCTAGCTCTTGAGAGGCTGTAAACAGGTGGATCACTACTAGTTGATCTAGTAGTAAAGTCCTGAACCACACTGTAGACCCCTAAAATACGAAGAAACAAACAAACAAGGCTCAAGCAGTATTAGAGCTTAAAGTTACATGGGGAAATGAAGACACATTTCTCTATGTGAGGGTTGAGATATTTCTTTGTGTTGTTAATGTATTTTCTTTCACCATCTTTAACTAGGCATTACAGCTTTTTGAGTCTCATGCAGGACATCTTGGCCCACGGCTCTTCAACATGTTTGCATTGCCCTACATCCGTGATGTGGCCAAGCGTGTAAAAGCTGGGCTGCAGGAGGCAGGCCTGGCACCAGTGCCCATGGTGAGGATTGGGACAGGTTGAGTGAGGATGAGTCTGTAGAGCGTAAGGGTTTAACTCCTGCACAGACTGAAGTGACCACTTGAGGGCAGCAGAAGCACAGCCAAGAAAGGGCTCTATGTTGCCTAAGAGATCTGCTCTGTTCTCCAGATCATCTTTGCTAAGGATGGGCATTTTGCTCTGGAGGAGCTGGCGCAGTCTGGGTATGAGGTGGTTGGGCTTGACTGGACAGTGGCCCCAAAGAAGGCCCGGTGAGTGCTGGAGGGCTGCGCTTTTTTATTTGAAAGTGGGTAGAGGTTGCCAAGTATGCAGTCTCTATAATGTGGCACTGGCTCTTGCTTCTAGGAAGCTTGTGGGCAAGATGGTGACCCTACAGGGCAACCTGGACCCTTGTGCACTGTATGCATCCGAGGTAACAACTGGAGTCTTATGTGTACAGGTTGTCTCTGTGTGCTCTTAAGGCTGTGAATGTGGTGTTGTGTCTCACTTCATTATGACCATTTGTCCTTCCTCTACTCCATACACATGGCATAAACCCTAGAAAGGAATTTTTGTTATGCATTTGTATTTATTTAGTGGTTAGCCCAGAAGAGGTAGTTTATAGATTTTGTTGAGTTAATGATTAACACTGAGTAGAAGCATGCCTGCATGTGTGTATCTTTCACTATTATGTCTCAGGAGGACAGAGGCTTGCTGACCTCCCCTATAGATAGTGCCCTGTTGGTCCCCAGGAGGAGATCGGGCGGTTGGTGCAACAGATGTTGGATGACTTTGGGACACAACGCTACATTGCCAACCTAGGCCACGGGCTTTACCCTGACATGGACCCAGAACATGTAGGGGCCTTTGTGGATGCTGTGCATAGACATTCACGCCTGCTTCGAAAGAACTAAGGATACAACTTGTCCTTCAAGTGCCACTAACACAAATTATTTCCAGGAGAATAAAACTTCTCAAATTAGAATCTAGTTTGTGGTTTTATTTGTTACAGATCAGTGTTAATTAAGCCCGTGCTCTTTCCCTGTGGCCTCCTCTGCATTCTTTCTCACCAGTGTCTTAGGTATCAGTGAACATGTGCCACAGCACTTGATTCAGGGCCCTTGCTACATCCATGCCGTCGGACAGCCCAGTCTCAGAGCTACTTGGGAGTCAGGGCTTCCTAGCTGTTGAAGCAGTTGACAGATGGAGAAAGGGGTGGGGTCCTCACAGGCTACAAAGGCCAAATTGATAGGACTTTGTATTTGGGGGAAAAGGAGACTACAGATCAAAGAGGGACACAGAAGTGGCTAAAACACTTGAGTCCTAGAGAAGGAGTTAGTGGGGAGAAGCTAGTTAAGCAAGGAGAAAGTAAGGAACCAAAAGTTAGACACCAAAAGATGGGAAGAACATAGAAAAACTAAGTTGTTTAGGATTGGAGACTTTGGTCCATACTATGGAGGCCTCTGAAGCCCAGGAGCCCTCCCTCTGGCACTATGGGTTGATCTGCATTCTTTTCTGAGTACACTCTGCAGTTTTCTCAGCATGTTGGGACTGTCCAATTTAGGGGCTTCTTTTTTTGTGTGTGACCAGGGTTCAAACTCACGACTTTGCACTTGGCAGGCAGGCACTTGTGCCACAGAGCTATCTCCCCAGCCCCACAATTTAGGGACTTCTATTTCCTAAAACAAGGCTCCAAGGTGCCTACAAGCAGCCTGAAGCGGCCTTGTATGGAAGGGAGTTCTGTCATTCTGCATCTCCCTGGAGGCCCAACCAGCTCCCTTTTTAAGTTAGAACAATACAAATGGGAAAGAAAGGCCTCATTTATTGAGAACACAATTTCCTACTTTTAGAAAAATGTTTTCTGTGATCCATGATTTATTCATAGAAAAGCACTATGAATTCACACACTAAAAAAGGGCCATTGTGATACGGAAATGGGTGTGGCTGCTTTTTTTTTAAAATCAGCCCACTGGGCTGAGACAACATAGGGGTCCTTGGCTGGAGAGCAAGACTTTAGTAGCCACAAGTAGCAAATACAACTTACTGGTCAGTTTGGAGTGAAAAAAAACCCCAAAACAAAATGACAGTTTGCCAAAGAAGAAAATAAAGCAGAGAGGTCCTTAGTTCACACTCTAAGCTATACAACCCTTTTCCTATCAAATCCCACCCCATTCCAGAACTAAGACACAAAACAGTAAACACCAAGACAGTGATATTCATTCAATTGGCTCTTCTGAGTGTCCACTGCTACCTTATATAACAATTCCAGGCTAAGCATAGGGGTCAGAAAGGTAGCAGGGACATGATGACACTGTGGAGGTCAGCTAGGGCTGAGGCGGGTTACCCACCAGGGCCAGAATCTAGGAAGGGAAAGGCCAAAAGCATACCAGCCTCAGCCTCCAAATCAGTACCCAATGAACTGTGACAAAGCAGGTTGGGGAAGCTTGAGGTAGAAAGGCAGGAGAAGAAAGTGAACATGGATGAGAACTGTGAAGCTGAAGCATCCAATCTCAGGGCAGAGACACTGGTGCTCAGAAGCTGTCTATCTAGAAAGAAGGGATAGAGAAAGAACAAATAGATGGGGAACAAATGTCTGACTAATGAGAGAATAAGAGAAATGAGATCTGGCAAACAGGGCCATCTTCATGCAGCCATTCTTCCAACATGAGTATACAGATGTACCTACCTGTAGAATTAACTTGGGTGCACACATAAAGATAGATCAATGGATAGCAGGCACACACACCAATATGTATATATTCATACACTTGTGTGTGCCTATGTAAACTTGGGAAACAGCAAACAAACCCACAGTCCAACACACAACACAGGCATACGTGTATATATATGTATGCAGACACATGTACTTACAGATATACACACACATTGAAGCAGAGATGAAAATATATACTCTGTAACATGATGGTGACTGGAGAAGATGGCTATTATGAACTGTTGCTTCCCTGACCTTCATCTTTTCCCTGTATTTGTTAATTAGTATTGAGCAGGCTCCTGGGGAGGCCATTGAGACAGGAGCAGGAACAGGAGCTTAAGTGTTCTCACAGCTTTGTGAAGCAAAAGTCTAAGTCCAGTCTTGGCCTCTGCCCCTGACCAACCACTGGACTATAGATGCCCTGTGTACAGGTTGGGGTTTCTGCATAGACAAGACTTGGGGATTTATTGTAACCGGCCGCTTCCCACTATCCCCACTTGCCACTGCGAACAGTATATGCTTTGTAAGGGAAACCTGAGAAACAGTTGTGAGTCTCCTCAGAAAACAAGCCTGTCCTCCCACCCAACTATGTTAAGTGCCTATCAAATCAACCAGAATTATAAATAGTTACAACTTTACAATAATTGGCAACACATGTGCTATAGTATTTACAGTATCATAAATGCTTCTGTTTCTCTGGTTAAGCAATCCCTGAGATGAAACAGTGTTCTGTGTTTGCCAAGGGAGGGCCAATGCCCAGGACACACAGGATATAGGGGTGTGAGGTGGCATGTTGTGGGATTTCTTGTCAACCTGCAGGGCCCAGCTCCTCCAAGAACAGTGGGCTGTAGTGAGAAGCCTGCCAAGGTATGTGACAGGTGTATTAGCTAAAGTTAGACTCGCCCCATCCTTAGCCTGTGGTCCTTGGGCCTAGCCACAGGTGGTCAGGGTCCTCTCAGGGTAGACGAAAATGTCAGTATCCTTGGCTTGACTTGATGACAGCTGGGAGCCCAGGCTGCCCTAGCAGTGAGCTCTCTGCTCTTTTCAGCCAAAGCGCTCTCGGACTAGCAGCATCAGTTTCTTCTTGCCTTTGTAAATCTGTTTGAGATTGTCAATGAACTGGGCAAACTGCAAGTGGCCATCTTGGGGCAGCAGAAAGGTCTCCCGAGCCTTGCTCAGAAACTCAATGAACTCTCCATAGTGGCGGGGGCTGATGTGTGTCAAACGTGAATGTGTAGTGTTGATGTAGGCATTGATGGTGGCATCCAGCAACTGGCGCAGTGGAGCTTTGTCAGTTGACATGAGCTTTCCAGAGCTGCGGCGGCCTGGGATGCCAGCCAGACCAGGTGCAGTCACTGTGCAGCGCCGCAGGATGTCTGAAAGCACCGTGGCACAGTGTACACTCTTTACCACCAGAGGGATGAGAGCTGCCAGTTCATTCTTGCCCAGAGAGTGGCTGAGGGCACAAGCCCAGAGCACATCATTGATGGCTGGGTGGGTATCCTGGTTGTAGGCTAGGTTCAGATGGCTCATGGCCAGTGAGGCCAGCTTGAAGGCACGTAGCGGATAGCCACGGAGCTCCATATAGCGGGCAATGGTGAACAGCTGTGAATGGGTCATGCCACCAGCGGCAGCATCAATGGCAATCTGGTAGGCTGCCTCAAAGGCGATGTGGTCTTTCTCACAGAGTGTAAGAGCTGATAGAGCACAGCTTTGTGGATCCTTCATAGCACACTGCAGGGCCAGTGTGCGAGCACAGCTGGCCAGTTCCTCCCGCTGTGAGTAGTCAAGACTGAGACGTAGGACAGTGGTGTGTGATACAGCAGTGGCAGCTACAATACTAGTAGCCTCAGTAGGAGTGAAGAGTGTGTACCAGCTCTGCAAGATGCTCACAAGGGCCCGTACACCTGTTAGGGAGAGCTTGAGCTCAGCAGTGGCCAACCAGGTCCCAATCCAGGTCTTCCCAGACTACCATTTGGGGTCTGAACTTGGCCTGCAGAGATGAGTTCTCCCTCCTCAGTAGCCTTGAGGGGATCTGAGGCAAACCAAGGCAAGGGGTGCATCCTAGATGGCTGGACCCTGTTTGTGGTTTTGCCTATGTCTGCCTTCCCCAGGTCAGAGGTTTGAAGTTCTCTGCAGTATTCTTTGCTCCTTATAAGGATGAAGCAACAGAGCATGCAGTTTGTCTGACTCAAGGGAGGGGTTGCAGGTCGGCCTATGGGTTCTAGCTGAAGTGGGGCCTCCGAATCTTGAGCTGGGGTTTGGACTCCAGAAGGGGTCCTGAGCCTCCAAGTGGTCTGGGGTTTCTCAACAACATGATCAGGGATTGGGAAAAAACCATTGGGCTCACTACCTCTCAAGAGAGCATGTGAGTAGTGGGAGATGAAATTCATTATCTCAGATGTGTCTCTGATTAGAGTGCTGCTGACATGCCATGGTCCTAGCAGTAAGAGCAGAGACCATCTGGCTGAACAGAGGCCATCTTTCCTTAACAGCAGCACCATCTTTTCCTAGGCCATCAGGAATGGAATACAACTGATCTAAAGATTCCTTACACTGACCAAGAGTTGGGCCTAGAAACTACTGGGGTGGGGCGGGGAGACTCACCCACTTCCGTAGCACAGGTCACCAACCATCGCACCATCTCTCGGCGCCGCCAGTTAAGAGTTGATAAGGTCATCCGCATCACCTAGGCATGAAAGTCACACTGAGCAGATGGACCCTACCTGTTAGGTCCTCCTCTCCCCCACTTTATTTTGCCATTTATTTATTTAAATATTTGTTGGTACTTTGAACAATTTTTCTCCTGATCAGGGTTAAAATTTTCCTCACCCATTTCATTCATTAGATAGAAAGCTTCTCTGAAAATCTATTAACATTTTAATTACCTTATTTATTATTTGAGACAGGGTCTTTCTATGTAGTTTGGGCTAGACTCAAACTCGTGCTGATCCTCTTGTTTTATATTCCTAAGTGCTGAGATTATTTGGAACCATATCTGGTTCCAAATAAAATTCTATCTATCTATCTATCTATCTATCTATCTATCTATCTATCTATCTATCTATCTATTGCGGTACTGGGGATTGAACTCAGAACCTTGCACTTACCAGGCAAGCACTTATTCTACTATTTCCCCAGCCCCCAATTTTTTCTTTCTTTCTTTCTTTCTTTCTTTCTTTCTTTCTTTCTTTCTTTCTTTCTTTTCTTTTCTTTTCTTTTCTTTTTTTTCTTTTTTTGTGCAACCAGGGATTGAACTCAGGTCCTTGTGTTTGCCAGGCAAATAAAATAAAATTCTTACACCTTTTTTTTTGACTTGAATAAGACGATGGAGAGAAGATGGGGACTCCATGGGTCCTAAAGCCATTTTTCTTGTTTTTAAAGCTGAAATCCAATTTAGAGTGCTTATCTTTTGCCTAGCCTAGAACTCAAGTTCTGGGGGCACAGAGAGTCAGACATGGTCTGTGTGCAGTCCCCTGGGGATCTTACCTTTTGCCAGTTGTTATTAGAAACCTAAAATAGGACCAGCCCTGCCCTACCCCATACCTGTAATCCCAGCTCAAGGGCCACATTGAGCAGGGTGCTATCTGTACTACTGTCCGTAGGAGTAGCAATCTTGAATGCATCTTGGGCCAGTTTGAAGATGAGGGAGGAAGAATGGATGTGTTTCTGTATTGCTTCCAGAATAGTCCGGAGTCTTCGAGTATCCCCTATAGGTGTGGAGAGAAGGAGCAGGGGTAGGATTTAACTTAAAGCTTCCCTAGACTGTTAGCCGATCACAGCAAATACTGTTTGAACTGATGGCTATAATTCATTCAGTGCTTCTTGGTGATCAAGTTGTCTCTGCTAACTCTGGTGGTCCCTTCTGTCTTGAGCTACCCACATAAACTCTCTCTGAACATTTTCATCTTTCTCTACTATTCTTCCACCATATTCTTAAGCTCTCTAAGTATGAAAAAATGTTCAATTTTTTGTTTTTGGAGGGACAAAGCCTCACTATATAGTTCAGTCTTGAACTCACTCTGTAGCCCAGACTTGCCTGGCAGTGATTCTCCTGCCTCAGCCTCCCAAGCACTGAGATTACAGGCGCATGACACCATACCCGAGGAACTTTTTTGAACACCTGAATTTTGGAAACTACTGAAAAGGAGACAAGAAGTTATATTATTGCCAAGACATATGCCAGTTCTTATGTTTGTTTCTCAGGACAACTCCCTAGGGCTAAACTGACTTAAACCACTGCTTCCTATTCAATAGGCAAGGATTCTATACAAGGTGCTAATAGAGCTAAAGAATACACCACCTATGAAGTGAAGGTTGTTATGTGAAGTTAGTACAGTGCATAAAACTGTTTGTTTGTTTTTCTGTTTTTGAGATACGGTCTTGCTCTGTATTTCAGACTAGTCTTGAACTCTTTGTGAAGCCCAGGTTGCTCTCAAATTAGTGGCAATTCTGCCTCAGCCTCCTGTGTGCTGAGATTTGTTATAAGCATGTGCCACTGCACCTGGCAAAAAGATTAGTAAGTCTGAAGAGGGATAAATATGTGAAATAGAACAAAATGTAGGTCCTATTTTATTTATTTATTAAGTAGTTGATAAAGTAAAAAGATGTAGCGATAAGAGTGTAGACTTCAGAGTAAAATGCATTGGGGACAGAATCAGGTTCATTCATATACAATTCAGTTATTCTGTGTATAAAGTGGAAACCATAACATTTAGGGTTCTAGTGTTAGAAAACGCGATAAATAGCAGTGTTTAATATATGTGTGAATAAATATAAATAGAAAATCTCCAGGAATGTTTATACTAATGTCTTATACTACTTGTCTTTGGGTGTCAGAATTATTTTTAAGATTGCTTTATCTGTCTGTCTGTCTGTCTATCTATCTATCTATCTATCTATCTATCTATCTATCTATCTATTTATTTGTACTGGGAATTGAACTCAGGACCTTGCCAGGCAGGCACTTGTGCCACTAAGCCATACCAACAGGCCCTGTGTATTATGGAAGAGATGTCCCTTATTTTTTTTATCATCATCTTTTTAAAAAAATGTCTTTTGTTTTATTTTATTTTACTTTTTTAAAATTTTTATTATTATTACTATGGCCGGCTCAGCCTGCCCTCAGGGGGCGGAGGCTGCACAGCATGTGGTGCCGGGGATTGAACCAAGGTCCCTGCAGTTGCCTAAATTTGCCTAAGCAGGTGCTTTAGACCACGGAGCCATCTTGCCCGCCCTAAAAAATGACTTTCGTACAGGGTCTCACTACGCAGCTTGGACTCATAGTGAGCCTCCTGTTTTCAGCCTTCCCAGTGCTGAGGTTATAGATGTGCCCACCATGCCCAGTCTTGGTGGCCAGCTCGGTGTGACCAGGGCCAGCACAGCATGTGGTACTGGGGATTGAACCCTGGTCCCTGCACTTGCTTAAGCAGGTGCTTAGTCCACTGAGCTATCTTGTTGGTCCATTAATCATTTTTAAATTTTTTTTCAAATTAATAGACTTCATGTTTTGAGGACAAGTTTATGTTTACAGAAAAGAAAGCTGGTAGCAGAGATCCACATGTCACCTATTATTAACACATTACATTTGTGTAGTATATTTGATGAGCCAATATTGATATATTATTAGCTGTAGTCCATGCTTTGCTGAGGGTCCTTCTTTGTGTTATATAGTTCTACGGGTTTTGACAAATGGATGTTATATATTCCCCATTATATATCACACAGAATAGTTTCACTGTCATAAAAAAAAAAAAAAATCTCTTTTGCTTCGTGTCTTTCAAACTTTCCCATTCCCCTTGAGCCTCTGGCAACTAAAATGTCTCCACAAATTTGCCTTTTCCAGTGTCATACAGTTGCAATCACGCAGCATTTATCTTCCAAATTGGCTTATTTCAGTACACAGTGCATATTACATTTCCTCTCTTTTTTTGTGGTTCAATAGCTTACTTCTTGCTACTGCTAAATAACATTTCAAATTGTATGGATATATCACAATTTGTTTGGTCACCTTTTATTTTACTTTTTTTGTGTGTGCTAGGGATTGAACTTATGCATGATAGTAAAGTATTCTACCACTGAACCACATTACCAGTTTTCTGTTCATTTTTTGAGGACATCATGGTTGCTTCCATTTTGAAGCACTTAAGAACAAAGATAAAGTAAATATTCATGCACAGATTTTGGTAGACATAAGTTTTTGAGTCAGTTTGGTAAATACCTAGGAGCATGATTCCTGGATCATATTTGGTAAGAATAGTTATTTTTGTAAACCACCACCACCACCACCACCACTCCCCGCCAAAAGAACAAAAACAAAAAACAACTGCCCAAGTATCTTCCAAAGTGGCTATACTATTTTGCATTACCACCAGTAATATGTAGATACTGTTGCTCCACATCACTGCCAGCATTTAGTGTTGTGTTTTGGATTGTGGCCTTACTATTGATGTCTGGTATCTTGTCTTATTTTGCAATTCATTTCATGTATTTGCCATCTGCATATCTTCTATGGTGAAGTGTCTTTTCAGATCCTCTTCCAGTTTTGATTGAGGGATTAACTGTTGTATTAGAAGGTGCACTGAACTATAACCCCAGTCATCTTTTATTTTTTATTTTGAGGGAAGGTCTCTCTAAATTGCTAAGTTACCCAATCTAGGCTCAAACTTGTGATCTTCCTGTGTCAGCATATGGGAGTACTGAGATTACAGGTGTGTATTACCATGTAGGGCTTTCGCCAATTTTTAAACTGGATGGTTTTTCTTATTGTTGAGTTCTGCATGAATTTGGGGTTACAAATCCTTCATTAGATATGGTTTTCAGATATTTTGTCCTAGTTTGTTGCTTACCTTTGCATTTTTCTACACTAAAATAATTTTATTTGCTTGAAAGCTCACATTGCAACCACTAAACCAGTCTAGGCTTTGATTCTGAGAGTCTGTATCATGAAGAAACAAACTATGGCTTTATGTATAGTGATGAAAACTCAATGCAATGAGTTACATTGTAGTTTTAAAATCTCTACAGCCTAGAATTCAGCAGTCACAAGGCTTTTAGGTTTCTTTGATGTCCAAAGATTATTTGCATTTAAAAAAATCATCCTTATCATCCTTCAGCTTCTAGTTGATAATGCTGGTTAATCCCTGAGGGTTGAGGATGCATGAGACTCAGGAAGACTTCAGTGCTATGCATCCCCTTCATCAATGTTGGCAGTAGATGAATTCTGGATTTCAGATTGGATTCAAAGGGATCTGCCACACTTAACCTACTGTTTCAGCTGGTGTATTCTTTCAGCTGATGATTTTGCAGGTACTTCCAGTTGGCCACCATCTTGAGCACATCTTTCCAATTTTTCTTATCACTGTCGGTTGCCATTTATAGACTCAGTTCCTGGAGGGAAAGTACCTGCCACATTAACTCTACTCCATACAAGTTGTTATGTTCTCCCAAAATCCATCCATGGTAGGTGCTGGGATGGCTGCCAAAGTTTTTAGCCATAAGAAAAAATCTGGCAGAATCCAGATTACATGCATTTTTTATCATCCAGTGGTTGAGCATCACACTTATTTTTTTAACCTTTTTATTTTTATTTATTTATGTTATGGCCAGCTCAGCCTGCTCTGGGGGTGGGGCTGGCGTAGCATATGGCGTCAGGGATTGAACTGTGGTCCCTGTGGTTGCCTAAGCAGGTGCTTTAGACTGCTGAGCTATCTTGCTGGCCCCAAATCTTTCTTTCTTTCTTTTTTTTTGGTAGTACTGGGGATTGAACTCAGGAACCTGTGCTTGCCAGGCAAGTGCTTATGCTACTGAGCTATCTCTCCAGCACCAAGTTTTTAGAAAACATTTATAAGCATGTACACTGGCCTAAAAACCAATTATGATGCAATTAGGTCAGTACTTCATGAGAATGAGATAATGAATTTGAAAACATTAATATTTCTTTGCACCAGATTGAGTTGAGTCTCTCCCTGTTGCTGATTTAATTGTGTAAGTACCATCACAAACTTAGAATTCATGGTTACAAAACAGTCCTTACCTGTGACAATTTAAGGTGTCTGAAGAAATAATCTTCTATACTATAGATCCATTTCTTTTTAAAGCTCATCTCCTAAACTGCCCATATGGGCAAGTTTACTAGCCAGAGACTTTCCCAGAAAGTCATTAGTATATGCACTACCAATTTGTCCAATAGCAATACAGTAATCTTACTGTCTTAGACAGCTGCCTCTTCTGCAACTTGTTCAAAGGTTGTTCTTTAATGGTTGCTATTTCAACCAGACAAATAAAAGCTTGAGACCACTGGAATAGTTATGTGAAGAAGACAGCACATGCTGTGATTGGTTACTTTTATCTTATTGCTGAGACAAAATACCCAACATCCAAAGTTAAAGGAAGAAAGGTTTATTTAGTTCATAGTCTGTAGAGGTTTCAGTCTGTAATCAGTTGGCTCCAAGGGCAGGATGGCACATGGCAGGAGGGTAATAGTTCATGGCAGCAGAAGACAGAAAAGCAATGGGCAGGGGCTTAAGCTTCTTTCTGTCCCTTATATTGTATATAGCCTATCCTAGGATGGGTAGAACACTCACACCTTTAATCCTAGCACTGGGCCATGAGTCAATCAAAAAGCTCTAGATTCACCCACCTTTGAAAATCCTACCCCCCATGACTGCAGGAGGCTTTTGGGGGATATTTAGACATAAACCATACTATTCTTCTCCTGGCCCCCAAAGACTCATATATATTCCTTTATGCAAAGGTATTTATTCCATCTCTAAGAATTTCCAAAGTCCTAATAGTTTCAACATTGCTGAAAAGTCCAACTCCCAAGTCTGCTCTGAGATTTAAGGCAAACTGGGATCCTCTGTACAAATGAGAAGAAAGTTAAAACATTTCCAACATTCAATGGCCCAAGATAAACATTTTCATTCCAAAAGTTGTAAGCTGGAGGACATAAAGGAATGGGACTAAAGCAAGTCTCAAATCCAGAAGGGCAAACATTAAGTCCTGCAGCTCCATGTGCAGCATGTGAGGCAATCTGTGGCCTCACAGATATGATATGAACTCCAAAGGGCTTTGGTGGCTGTACCACCACTGAGTTTCTAGTGGTTGTAGCTCCCATGGCTTCTCTCTTGGGTCCACTCTGCTCCCTCCTTGCAGTTTTTCTCAGACAATCCACATTCCTGACTTCTCCAACCTTCCAGGGTCTCCACTGCACCTTTGGCTTCACACTCAGTTTCATACACTGGTCTCTCAGGAGCACACTACCTATCTTTCCAGGCCTTCTTCAAAATCTGGGTGGAAGCCTTCTGACCCTACAACTCTTGCAATCTACGTACCTAAAACCAATGCCATGGGGATGATGCCAAGGTCTGCTGTCAGCAGGAGCAGTAGCTAGGCTTCCCTCTCTCTAGGCTATAAGGGTTGAGTGCTTGGCTTGCTAAAAACTCTGAATCTAGTTCTAAGGAACAAATTCTCTAGGCTGCTGCCATCTAGACTGTTGTGCTTTTGGGCTTTCTTCTCAAAGCAAAGTCTTTCACTTTTGCAAATTTGAAGTTGCAAAAGATGGGGTCCTGCTACTTCTTGTGATGCCCTCAGGCCACCTTTTCTATTCTCTTGCTCCCTTCTCAGCAGTCAAGATCTCCTCTGCTCTATCTTGGCAGTTCACAGCTTTATAGGAGCTTCCTTTCTGGCCAAACTCACAATGTTTTAAATCATTGTGCTGGGCTCTGCTCTTGAATCTCACCACTTCAACATTCCACTGCTTTGAAATTTCTTCTATAAGATTAGTTAGTCCACCACCCTTACTTTCAGGCAGTCTCTGGACATGAGCAAAATGCAGACAAATTTTATAACATACATCATCTGGAGTCCAGCAGCCAATACCATCTTTCCCAGAAGTCATCTCTTGGGCTGGCTGTTAACCACAATGATCTCTATCATTCATCTGGTCTTCTGAGCTCTGACCAGAATCTTCCATGCAGTACAGCCTACAGTGCTGCAGTTCTACTTTTTCATCTAGCACCTCCCAACTTTTCCTAACTCTTTCCATTCCAACAAGACAGTTCCAAAAGCTCTTGAGCCACATGGCCAGATGGCCAGGTAATATCACAGCAATGACCTCACTTCTCTGGTACAAGATTCTGTCTTAGTTAATTTTCTTGTTGTTGAGACAAAAACCTGACACCTGAGGCTAAAGGAGAAAAGATTTATTTAGCTCAGTCTATAGAGGTTTCAGTCCTTAAGTTGCTGGTTCTAAGGCAGGGTGGCATGGCACAGGGGCAAATCTATTTCTAAGCTAATTTATTTCAAAGATTGTTTATTCTTTTACTACCACAAAGTTGATTATTGTAGCTTTATAACAAATGTTAAAAGTGGGTAGTATCAGACCTCTGACTATATTCTTTAGTACTGTTGGGTATCCTAGCCCATTTGCTCTTGCATATGAACTTTAAAGAGTTTGCTGATATTCACAAAATAACTTGCTGAGATTTTAATTGGGATTATGTTGAATCTATATACAAAGATGGTAAGAACTGACATCTTAATATCTGTTCTTCCTCTTTATGTATATGGGTTATCTCTAATTACTTTTTTATTGTCTCATCAAAGTCTTCCTCACATAGATCTTTTTCTCTGTGGGAGGCAATTGAGACAATCTCACTATATAGTTCATGCTGGTCTTGAACTCATGGTGATGAATTGTACTTGTAAATGAATAGATAAGTTTTGGAACAAGTTAGCTTGCTATTTGACAAAAGAGCAAAGGAAAAGCTGGACATTTGCATCTCAAGTACTGAGCGAGTCTAGGTCTGTGCCCCTCTGCCCAGTTCTCACATTTTTTACATGTATTTTGTTAAGAGTTATTCCTATATATTTCAGTTTTATTGTGCTAATATAAGTGATATTGTTTTAACTTTAAGCTCTAATTATGCTGCTATGTAGGAAAGCAACTGACTTTTGTACATTAATCTTTTTTTTTTTTTTTTTTTTGGGCAGGGGATCAGGGTTCGAACTCATGACCTTGCACTTGCCAGGCAGGCACTTGTGCTATGGAGCTATCTCCCCAGCTGCTGTACATTAATCTTTTTTTCTTTACATTAATCTTGTATAGTACAATCTTGTTATAATATATATGATGTTTTGAAATTTGGTGTCTTGGTCAGGGGGACTATTATCCATCCCTGACATTCTTTTTATTTTTATTTTTATTTATTTGTTTGCTTGTTTTGTTTATTTATTTATTTATTTATTTTATGGCTGGCTCAGCCTTCCCTGGTGGTGGGGCTGGTACAGCATGTGGTGCCAGGAATCGAACCGCAGTCCCTGCAGTTGCCTGAGCTTTCCTAAGCAGGCACTTTAGACCACTGAACCATCCTGACGGCCCCATCTTTTTTTTTTTTTTCTGAAAAATCACTTTTGGGACTGCTGTCCTTGCTTCTGGGGCATACGCCCCAGCCCCTGCATCACCTTGCTGCTGTATGGGCATGATGCCTATAATTGTTAACCATGAATTCAATTAAGAAAAAAAATCACTGAGTAGTTTCAATATTTTAGGTTTTTTCTTGGAGGTTTCTTACAGTCTATCATTTGCAAATAAAGGTAGTTTCATATTTTTACATTATGTATGCTATTTTTTCCTTATGTTATTGCATTTTCATTTCATTTTATTTTGAGACAGGGTCATGCTATGTAGTACAGGCTGGCCATGTCACATATGTAGCCCAGGCTGGACCTAAATTCACAGTGATTCTCCTGCCTTAACCTCTCCTCTCAGGTGCTGGGATTACAACTGTGCACTATCACACCTGTCTAGTCTAATTCTTTCTATGCATTGTCAGATTTAGTTTGCTAGTCTTTGTTGAGGATTTATGTTTATCAGTCACAGTGGTATGTAGTTTTCCTTTCATGCAATGTCTTCATGAGGTTTTGGTATTTAAGAGTAATGCTGGGGGCTGAGGAGATAGCTCTGTGGCACAAGTACCTGCCTGGCAATTGCAAGTCGTGAGTTCAAACCCCGGTCCCACCAAAAAAAAAAAAAAAAAAAAAAAACTGAACTGTCTTGTATAATTTTGGGGCTGGCGAGATGGTTCAGTGGTCTAAAGTGCCTGCTTAGGAAAGCTCAGGCAACTGCAGGGACTGCGGTTCGATCCCCGGCACCACATGCTGCGCCAGCCCCCACCACCAGGGCAGGCTGAGCCAGCCACAAAATAAATAAAATAAAGAAACAAACAAACACAACAAGCAAACAAATAAATAAATAAATAAAATTTAAAAAAAAAAAGAGTAATGCTGGCTTTGCAGAATGAGTAAGGAAATGTTCCACCGTTTACATGCTCAGAGATGACAGAACATAGGTAGCAATTTTTCTTTCAATATTTTGTAGTTAACTAGTAAAATCTAGGCCTGGTGCTTTCTGTTTTGGAAGGTTATTAATTGTAATTTTATTTATGATGATGATGATAATGATGTCTCACTATACAGATCTGACTTGTAGTGATCCTTCCTGCTTCTCAGCCTCCCAAGTGCTGGATTACAGGCGTGTGCCACCATGCCCAGTCTCAATAGCCTTCTCAATGTACCCCGGGGGCAGGACAGCGCAGTACACTGGAGATCAGACCTCCAGCTGGTATCTGCCTAAGTAGGTGCTTTAAACTGCTGAGCTATCTGACCAGCCCTGGAAGGTTATTAATTATAGATTCAATTTTAAAAATACAGAACTTTTTATCTTTTTGTGAGTTAAGTGAATTGTGTTTTAAGTAATTGATTCACTTTATCATTTAAGTTATCAAATTTGTGGAACAGAGTTGTTCTTTTTTTTAAAGGTATTTGTTTTTGTTTAAACTTTATTTATTTATTTATTTATTTATTTATTTATTTATTTACTTACTTATGTTATGGCCGGCTCAGCCTGCGCTGGGGGTGGGGCTGGCGTAGCATGTGGTGCTGGGGATTGAACTGCGGTCCCTGCAATTGCCCAAGCTTGCCGAAGCAGGCGTTTTAGACCGCTGAGACATCTCACTGGCCCCAGAGTTGTTCTTAACATTC